>JAUKPP010254174.1:0-12391 GCA_032273245.1 Phyllaplysia taylori
CTTGATCTGAAAGTTTCTTTAGGCCCTACATGCAGGTTTCACTCAGTGACAGTATGCGTGTCTTCCTCTTCGTTCATAAGCATGTGCATCCAAACCTAGATTGTGATTTTCTTATTGCAAAGACTTATTGCGTCATATGCAGAGTTTAGGATACTGTTGGAGCCTCGTTTCATTTTTGGCTACGTGATCACGTCAACTAAAGTAAATGGATTACAAATATGGGCACAGCTGGTAGCCTATTCATATTCACAAACTTTACTTTGTTTACATGGCTAATGAACGTATAGACGCGGCTCTAATTAGGCCTCATATATTTCACAATGGAGACAATAGGCTACTTCTAGGGCCAATCCGAAGGGAAATTTATTGCATTGCTGGCTGAATTAAGATAGCCTACAGTAAATAAATAAGCATGGATTATGCATAGCCTAGAGTCCAGGTCTATGATGATAAGAATGGCAACATTTTATAAACATAGGCTTACTCATGGGAAACCTATATGGTGGCCTACTAGATGGATTGTCCTCTTGTGATGTCATTCATTAACCTTCAAAATAATCACATCAATGTAAGAATCTTACCAAAACTTCTTTCAGCAAACTCACATTCCTAATCCTATAATCAACACATCACAACACAATGATTCGGAATTTTACAAGCTCACACCTACTTTAATCTGGATGGTTGGGCAGTCCAACTGTCTTGTAAAGTCTTGTTGACATGTTTAGTCTAGTATTATGCTTAGCTTAGCTATCATATCTATCCTACATAGTCTATAGATTTATATAAATTTTAGAATGAAATTTGTCTCGACTTTACTTCTGTCTTTCCTTCAAAACAAAAGAAAATTAATGAAGATGCAAAAAATTTCTCTGACGAAATGACAGATCAAATTCAGGCTAGTTTATTGGTCTAATCTATAAAATCACCACGGTATCGTTTACAACTACAGATATCAGTATTATTGTAGGAACTACATACCTATTGGTTCCAGTTTTCTGTTACTGTTTCTCTTCTGATGCGGGTCATATACAAAATAGACTGGAGAGACAAGCTGGAGGCTATCACTATCAGGCCGTGTTGCTTTCACTGATGCTCTGTTCGGAGACTGACGTCTGTTAGCATCAGATCGACCTGCTGCTATTTTAAGATTTTAGCTTATTATCGGGAATTCCCGAACTGTCGTAAATGGAGAGGTGGCGTGATGTGGGCTCATAGGCGCATACAGGTATTTGCTCTGTGCGTGGGATTGGTCACTGGTCAGTCGTACGACTGGAATTTTTAGATATATGTGACCACTCATGGGTTGGGGAGGGGGCGCCGCGAGGGGTTACATACATTACAATAGAAGAGAAAAGTAAAGGGAAGTCGGACAAGAGCTTGGCACTGTCTTGACACCATCATTATATTTTATGTATATTATTATAGTCCTTATGCCTACTAATATTAAAAGCGTGCCTTTGAGCTAAATTTTCAGAACAAAATTGGGCTAAAATATTTTCCTCCGTCTTTCCTAAGAAAGGTAAATCGACAGAAGTAGAACATTTCCCTAACACAAAGACAAAACTTTTTTCCCAGGAGTTTGCATGTCTGTCAGCACTATCCTTACTGTTTCCAAATTTTTGTAAGACGCATATATATGGTAAACATGAACATTTTTCACTGATATTTTCCTAGGTCTGAAGAGTGCCAAGTCTGGTTCGAATACAGTGTTTTGTTTGGTATTTAGTTTTACGCCCCTTGCAACACTGTAAGGTCATTTTAAGAGACCAGACAGGCAACTTTACCCCGCCTGTTCCAGCCAATATGGACTGACAGCTACAAATCCAAGCAGACACAGATGCTCATTCCCAAGTGGGATTGAACTACGTGTAATGACTACTGCGTGATAGGCGAAGAGCCTAACCATCACGTCTCAGACGCCAGTGATGTTAGAATAGGGCGTGTATTTTCTTACTCAACTTAAGCAAACACCAGAAAAACAACAAACTGTTCAATATTCTTTGGAAACAGATGTACACTGTATGCTACATTTGAAGCTGCCCGAGACGACCACCCATTGTCAAGACAAAAAGTGGTCGTCTCAAACAGGGTCATTATAGCCCATTAGAAAAAAAACGCAGGGGGCAAAAGAGTAAAAAATGGCCGTTTGGACAGGTGGTCGTCTTGGACAGCTCAAGCAGTAGGTTATATTTTTTTGTTTTGTTTCTGGCTTTACGTCTGTTTCAACACTGTGTAGGCTACTGCAACTCTGCCTGTCAAGGCCAACCGTGGCTGAGAGGGAGGAATCTCAGCAGCAACATGCTGATGGTCCACAGGTGAGATCGACCTTGACTTTTCCATGTGATAAGCGAAGAGCCTAACCATTACAACAGACACCAGTCAACTGTAGCAGTAACAGGGCTCTTTCTCTCTAAATTTGTTGCCTCTGACAATGGTCCATCAGTTAAACTGAAAATATTCCATCAAGGCTATATCATTATGGCCATTCCACATTTGCTAAAGTTGTATCATTGTGCTGAGGAAATGAAAATAATTAATTTTACTTCATGATCACATGATCTTACACAAAACCTTGTCACACGTCAGAAAACAATAATATATTGTGAGGTTTTCTTGAAGAATATTGCTAATAGAATAATAAGACACAAGGATTTAAATGAGACACTATGTTGAAATTACTTTAAAATTATTTTGCCAAATGTGGAATGACAGTAACAATATTCAACAAAATTGGATCCGCAGAGCATCATTCAAATACAGTACAGAATATATATATGGATAAATGTGAAATAACAAGAAAAATAAATTGACGTGTAAGAGTTTATTGTTCCCCAAAACATGAAAACATTTCAGGTTTTTTTCTTTGCTTTTTTTTTTCATTCCATGTCATGTACAAGTAATAATAGCAAACTAGTACTGATGAACCACACACAACAAATGTATGCATGCAGAAGGAAAAAAAAAAAAAAAAGTAACAAATTTCAATCACCATTAAGTCATTCAGAATCATTCACAGCGGTAGTAGATATGTACTATTTACAGCTTTACAGTTACATGATTGAGTGAGAGGGAAGAAAAACTATACACACACAAAGGTATTGGTGCCACAAGGTGACTCAACACAAGCTTTGTGTAGAAGCATTAGGAGGGAGACTATCAGACAGTGTAAGGACAGTACAGGGGTAGACACCGTTAGACACAAAAGCTATCTCAAATCAAGCAAAAATGTAGATGGAACATATTGACCTTCAGTCCACAATCCTCTTGCTGGCTTATATCCACTAAACCTAGCAGAGGGAACCCTAAGAAATGGCGGATGTTGAGTCAGCTTACACTACTTTTGTTCAGGCATTGATTTTTTTAAAAAACCAAGTAAAAAATCTTGTGACAACCTTCCTTGTAAAAAAAAAAAAATGTAATTGACCAACAAAACCATTACTATTCCTAGAAGGGCTGAAGAGTCTTCAACTAAAAGAGAAGCTTGAGAGATCTGAGTTTCTGTCTTCTGTCAAAACAAAGAGAACTGGTGAAGACCAATGTTTTTCTGTACAAATTTTATCAAGACAATTTCCCCCCCTCAATTCTAATTTTCAAGAGTGCCTGATTTCATTGAGACAGGAAAAAGTACCAGAGTGAATACTTTCATAGTCAGGAATGGGGAAATCATTCAATTCTAAATGAGAGTTGGGGCAACAAATAGATGACAAAAGTATTAGTCTCCCTATTGACGAGATTTTACAAAGCTCTCAGACATTCATGGAACTAGGAGAAACAAAGTGTCACAAGAAAATATCACTGACAAAAAATAAGGAGGAAACCACAATCATTACAAATGTGGACATATATTGCAAACTAGAGAAACAGATGGCTTTTGTCTTACCAAAGGACATGCATATGTTTATATACAATTAAGTTTTGATCTTCTTTGGTGAGACATAAACAAACAAAACTACAAGAGCTCACTACATATTGAAGAGTTAGGGCAAATCAATCATAATCAGTAATACAATTGTTCTTCACTTCATAAGTATGGTAAGTAGGAACACACCCACACATACAAACATCCAGAGTCACATAGAGGTGGTTTTTAGAAAAAGTGGAACAATACTTCATCTTCATCCTTTTTTGATGGTACTATCTCCAAAGTTTTGTAAGGGGAATGCAGGGCCTTTTACTTTTGAGGAAGTGAGTCAAAGTCTCATTCTCCCCTGGCAAAAATTTGAAGGTACAGAAAAGAAACTTCACTGAGAAATACGATCATACCATCCATTTATCTGATCAAAATCCACAAATATACGGAACAAAAGACAAGATGAACCAGTAAAATAAGCACATGACAACACCATGGCGGACGGAAAAGACACAAAGCTTGACCCACTGTGACCAACAACTTGTCTGCTGTGTGAGGGAAGACATCAAAAGCTTGTGTCATGCGGCGAGTTATGCAGCAGGCAAAATCATTCAATCTACCTTTAACCTAAAGTGAGACTTGGCACTTCACCCATTACATATGAAAATACTTGCAGAGGAGCTGAGAAAATTCGTTGCATCTCTAATTTGTGGCTTTTGTAGCTTTATAAGTAGGAGAAGGAATTAGCTCCTAGCTTTATTTCTTGAAACGTTATTAACGTTTGAATGGAAACCTCAGAAACATTTTTTACTGTTCCAGATTGAGGGAAGCAACTCATACTATCATCTCACCTCACAATGCACAACGGTGACTCGCAATTTAATTCTAAACGTAAAAGCAGAGACAAAGAGCGTTCCACTAAAGCCAGAGGTGTCTTTAGACTAAAGTAAGCATTGTTAAAAGTGACCACTGAATGAAAATATGATATATTCGCACTTAAATGTGGTTTGGTAGAGCAGGCAATAGGGGAGGGAAAGCTGTGGGCAGGGAAAGAGTAAAGGTATTTACATGTGGTGCAAATGTGTGGTGAAGGCATTTATCTGAGAAACCGTATTTCATGCAAGGGCAACTGCCACAGAGAGACCTGCATCTTAATGTTGCAGTCAGTGTACACTCTATGGATGGAAGTTGGAAAAGGGGGTAAAGAAAAGTACAGAGCTAACATAACACAGCTGAGAATGAGGAAGAAGAAGATTCTACAGTTTATTGCGGGATGTGCAGTTGTAACCAACCAGCAAAATACCGATTGGAACACACTCGTTAATATTTGTAAAAAAAACAAGATAAAAAATTGTTACGTTGGACTCTAGCACGAACTACTTTATCCAGGGAACAAATTTAGTAAAGGGAAAGAGAGAATAGATGGAAATCAGGATAGGAACACGTTGATGAGAACACAATGAAGGGACAAAACTAGCATAATTGATTGATAATACTGTGGTTATCTTGTTACCCAATGTGACTTCATGCGTGTAGACCATACTTCAATTTGGTGGTGTGGCATTTACATTGGACAAAGAATAGCTTACTAGTTCACAGAGTGAACACAAGGTGGATATGTTCTTTGAGACAACACTTACATTTTGTACTGCAGTTTTGCATGAATATGAAACTATTGTGAGCTCCATAAGTCTACTTTCTCTGAATACCTCCACTCTGTAAAGCCTCTCTACAGCAGCCTTATTTGGAGACCTGCTCACACCACAACCATCAATACGTGTGCAAGCCTTTCATCATCCAATTGAGAGACCACAAATTAGTCCTAGCTCATTGCCTCTGAAAAAAATCTGCCAATGTAAGTTCTCAGAGTAAACTAAAAATGTCGCTTTTCTCACTGTGGCTGGAGCACAAAACAGGACGAGGTGTCCTCTGCATCCAATCAATGAACTCATCAGTCTCCTCACAGACCTAGATCATAAAGGGCAAATGCAACTCTCAACGATTGAGTAAGGGGATGTGAAGAGTTCCCCCCCCCCCCCCTTTCAAATACAAAAAGGTCACAGAGCCACAGCTTTTGACTGCTCCATGAAAAAAAAAAACCCAAAGAAATAGGCTCAATCAAGTCATGATAAATGTATAATAGAGGGGAAAGTGATACCCTTCCCTTTCTAAAGATGATCCAGCATAATATCGGCAATGCTATGACACGCGTCAGATCAAATGAAATCACAGAACAATAAGGGTTAAATGGCTGAATTCATTCACACAGTTGACGGGACAGCAAAACTACCAAGCACACAATGCTTTACAGCAATGCCAATTGTACAATTCATTCTTTTATATATTTACATAATTAGACTGCAAAATCTGTACAACTTTTTATAATAAAATGCAAGGACCAAATAAATGGGGCTGTTGGAGATAGCAGTGGGTAGTAAAAATAGAAAAGAGATTGAGAGACAAATAGAGATCAGACAAAAGAGTAATATAGAAACTAAAAGAAACAGTAGGAGAATCAGTAAAGAGATAGAAGAATTTGTCAAATCCATGTAACAAAAGTGGTCCCTACGATGAGGAAATATCCTTGAAGTTGACACATTTCCCATTCAGAATACAATTTCTCTAATTCTTGCTCCTTTTCTTCTATACCACATCTCCAATAAACAAAGCTCTTCTTTTCCCAACAACTCAAACAACCCTACATCATAAGTCTTCTAAATGATTTTTTTCTTGTCAGTGAAATAACTGTATTTCATCACTTCGGTTGAAGGAGCAGTCCACACAGAGTGCCTGCCAACCACCACCATTTGTGTGAGAGATTCCAAATGTCTCAACACTAAACTAACACAGTAACAAAATGTCTCTGAGCGCATGGACTAAGGAAACACAATATCCTTCAAGCAGGCAGCAGATATGAACCGGTGGGTCAAAAGACACAATCAAATTTACTTCTACGAGAATCTACCCCCTTTGTGAATGTAGAAAAAGAGAAGTGAATCTAGTGACACAGGGTAAAAGACTGAAAGATTTGTGAATTTTATGTTCAATTTATATGTCCATGTGCAGGGAACAATCCTAATGCAGCTATCATGCTGCACTTAAAGACTTCATTTATACAGCGTATATCCCTCACTCGAAAGCAGGCTCTACGCGTTCTTCAATCTATTACGGTACTATTATTACTATTACACAGAAGTTTAGACAACAAATTCTGTCTCACACATGTGTTTTGGCCAAGACAATCACTAACACTACTGAATGTCCGAAACTTATTGTCATATTGTTTGCTTTAAGGTTGCAATGGACTAAAGTTTAAAATCTGTGTCAGGTCTACTTCAAAGAATTATGTGTAGAAATGAGTCAAAAATGTTTCTTGCATATGTTTACAAAGAACAAACCTTCTGCAGTGAATATCAAAATGGCCTCCAATCTGAAATCATACAACTTACATTACACAAACAAGCACACATACACAATCACACAAAACATGCTGCGTCCAACCTAAACATCTTTTAAAAAAAACAAATTCATCTTGAATTTTTTGTTTTAATCACACCATTGGTAGCTTCATCTTACTGCATGAGATGTTTTATACTTATCTCCTGTACATTAAAGTAAGAGTTTTTTATTCTACAACATGAGATCTATAAGCAAGGACTGAGCAAAATTTTGACAGATTATAATACTATCAGGTACTTTCTCCTTGTTCATTTGGATGAGTGATCTTGCGGCACAGACAATGAAGTGACGAATGTTTTCTCGTACCTTTCAAAGTTCTTACCAAATCATATGTACACAAAAAAAAGGAAAAAAGAAAAGGAAACTAAAAAAAAAGACGTCTTCATAATCAGAAATGCCACCTTCATGCTTTTCACTACGCTTTCGCCGATAACAAAGCGATTGAAAGCTTCTTTCCCACATGGGAAGATCAGCCTAAGACTACCAATACTACAAATATAAGTACCACTCTGGAATGTCAACGTTCACATAAGAAAATTTAGTTTGCCCTAACACTGCCATGATATGCATCATGAGGAACCAAACACTGGAAACAATAAATGGCAAAATATTGAGAGGGGGCCGAAAAGACAACAAGATATAATAGCAATAATGATCTATAGCTTGTACAAAGTTAACAGGTGACTACCTCAGATATGTTACATGTACTGATATGAAAGCTGTAACCTGGATCTTGGCTACAGAGGCATTAACTGACACAATTATTAATTCTTTTGTATTTCCCACACAGAAAATACATAGAAGTAAAATGCATTGATTCAATTCTTTTAGAAAGTTTAAATGCTTTATAAAAAATTGAGCTTCAAAAGAAACACTTTCTTCTAAATATACAACTTCTTTTTAAAAAATCAGGAAAACCCATCTTTTTTATTTCTAGCCCCAATGAGAGCGTGGCCTGTTATTGTTGAGTAATAAAAATCAACTTGATGAACTGACGTTTCATATACCGGTAATATGTACATCGATGCCACTATGGAATAACAGCATCTTTATCTTTCACAGAGACTATCAAGCTTTCATGTAAGAATAGTGATGATCATCATATTAGACTTTACCTAAAATCTAGACCATGTTCTCCAGGTGCAAGAATATTAAAGAACTGTACGAGGAATAAAACGCCTGGGTAAAGTGACCACCAGTTACACAAGATCCCTTTAAAATGGTGATGTTCCTCAAACAATCTCAAGTCTTTGAAAAAAACAAACCCAAACCAAGCAAAGCACATCCACTGTACAAATGCAATACAGGTTTGTCCATTTGCCTAGAGTAACATTGAAAGAGATGCACAAGTATTCTAGCAATGTCTATCCTAACACGATTGGCATACAAAATAAGCTAGTTGATTATTTTGATTCACATAGATTGACAGAAAAAAATCCTGTATTACTAAGGTGGGGAGGGAAGACACTGCTTATTATCTGACACAAAACGGCCATCGTGATCTCAAATTCTAAATCACACAGCTATCTATATCATTGCTAGGAGAAAAAAAATGGGGAAAAGGCTTTTTATAGAAAGGACAACAACCACGACTAGTAGTCTACATACAGTGGGACTTGGGGATTGCATCCACTGAAACTATTTGCAACACACAAGTTGACAATGAAGATGAGGATGATAGGAGGAGGAGGAGGAGAGGGAAACTGTCTGCTCGATGTGACGCCACACAATATAGAGGGCGAGTAAAAAAGGACAACCCCATTTTTATGACGCACTATTTGATAAAAAAGGAACAGCAATCGAAAAGTCAAGCTACCTTTCAAGAATCATACCCACAATCTCAATGTGTGAACCATGAGCAGCATGAACAATGTGGCTAAACTGGACACTTCTAAGACAAGAGTGGTTGTGAATAAAAATACTTGTGACCATAGTTTTCTCTTTTCAAAATAGTACATCATAAAAATAAGTCATTCTTTTCTAGTCACTCTGTATGTAACCTGGACTGGAACTATTGTCTCTTAGTTCTTTGGTCTTATTAGTAAGAGGTATAAAGTATAACATGTGTGAAGATAGTTTACTCCCATTAGAATTTTTTTTTTTAAAAATACACATAAATCATCCCCCTATCCTCTCTAACATACAAATTTAACGCATTTTTACCACTTTTAAGTATCAAGATCATTTTAATATGTGGAGCATTTAAGTTACATGTGACCTCTTTTCATTTCTATTACAAAGGACAAACTGCAGCCATACATTCTCTCTATCACATCAGAAATGATAAAATTGCTTTTTCAACTGTATAAATTCAATACTCATAGATAATGACAAGATTGCTCACATACGGAGTTTGCTTTCCCAACCTACAAGGCCTCGTGGTACACCTTTCCACCCCTCATCAGTGGTAGACGGCCTACCGAAAGCCCAACATTCACATATTACGTGTACGTCACACTCAATCCTCTTATGATGAGGACCCGAACCCAACCCTACCCCCCCCCCCCCTATATAATGGCTTTGTTCCTCCCAGTGCTCTACTTGTTGCGGACATGTTTGGAGGAGCCGGATCGAGGCACGTCGTCCTTGGAGGCACTGCCCCGCCGGGGCCCCAGGCCTGACATGAGGCTGCCCTGCTGCACCGGTCCCCCCATGGAAACTCGCGTCGCCTCACGCTGCATGTCTGTGCTGGTGGGGATTCCCCGGTGTAGCCGCGTGCTGGTGCGACGCTCACGCTCTCTTGAGATGGGACGGGGTGACACATCTGAACAGCACACAGGATGGGGAGAAAATAGAAACAGATGGAAAGGTTAGTGCCTTTGAGAAACAGAAACAATGCTTTGGCTATACTTATGACCTGACAGCAACATCTAAACTAAAGTTCAGCCAATGAAAGAAATTAAGTCAGTGTTATAACCTGATAAAAGAAAGTTGAGTGTACATCCGGTTTTCTTTGTGTAACAAGAATGTGTTTTTGAATAAGTAAAATCTGATTTTAAAATCTTATACATCAATCTTTTTTCTCTGATTCATCTTCAAATGGGCACTCCATTCTCTATTACGAAGGCTGCTGTTTGCCGCAGGTTTCCAAGGCTTGTGTTCCGAGTTCTGTCTGCTTGCCATGGGTTGGGCCAATCATACACCATTCCATTCCTCATAACTGATACACTTTTCTTGTCTTATAACTTTCAAATGATATAAGCAAGTCATAACACCATTTATAACCTTGTGTATAGTGCAATTGGAAGCCATGGGCTGCTGCTGAACATTACCATCGGCCATTTCAGCTGCTGTTTGAATTCTCAATATTCAGGTTTCCTTATTTTCCAAAAAAATAATAAATTTTGTTTTAGGGTTTAGTTTAATTATCCTTTCCATCCTTCAGACATGTGTAAAGATAACTATGCATTTGAAATTTCTGTCCTTTACAGTTCAGCAATTAACTTACTTCATAAGCAAGAGCAAACATTTGCCTTCAAGTCTTTTTAAGTACGCCCTTATGTGCAATAATCTTAATAATAAAAAACTGCATTAACTGAAAATAATCTTTGGATAGCTGATTGCTCTAGTGTAGTTATGTACATGTCTAAAAGGAGTAAATTAAGTTAGATGTATGTGGATGAGATTTGGAGAGGAAAACAACAGTTAGGATCAAACTAACCCCAAATCACAAAAATTCTTCCCTTGAGTCTAAGGGCGGATATTTAAGACCCGTGTTTGGGATCTTTGGCACTTGTAGACAAATGTTTGGTCTTGATTATGATGCAAAATGTAATGCTGAACGTACAGAAATGAAAGATATGGGGTTGAAATCTAATTGCATATGCAATGTAAAGTTACTTTTGCACATGTGCATAATAAGGCCTCCTTCAGGTTTCCTATTACTATCACAAATCCCACGTTCTCTAGGTGACATTCCTCCATTGTTCAGTCTCTACTACAAATAGCATAAATACAAGATACAGGATAACTTTATCGATAGCTAACTCCTTTAATGTATCGCCACAGGCACACACATTACGAAAGCTCATCAGCTCTATTTCAAACCTCATAAAGTTTACCTATTCTGGGCCTTGAGTAGATTCTACAGCAACCATTACAAAATAATGGTAATGTGTACAGATATTTGACCAGTGTGTGACAGCAGTTTCTTTGAACAACTTACACAACAGCCTCGAAGGGCAGATCGTGGCATCAATCGCTATGTCCCAAAAATTAATTGTAAAGTTTACAAACCAACCCATTTACTATTCATAAACAGTTCCGAAGACAGTTCCCTGTTTCAGAACGCTTGCCCCTTTCCAAACTTTACAACAGATTCTCAACTCTTAAGGGACCCTGCTTAGGAGAGACAAGGAGCTATGGGTAGAATCCATCTCCGACGACCCAAATCCTGATACCAAGTAAACCAACTAAGCAAACAACCAATTCGATAACACTTATGTCTAAAAAAAAACTGCATCATGCTATAAAATAAGGATTCCAGTTTGTTTTGATTTTCTTAGTTTATTGTTGTAAACTTCATCACAATGTTGGACATTTACACCTCTCTACGATTGTTTATGTACAAGAAAGTATGAGATGCAACAAGATCATAAACAATTAAAATGGCTGCATTTGAGCCAAGATGCTGCAAATCAAAGGTAATTTGTGTGTGGAAATCAAATTGACATATCTAGCCTTCTTCAACTTTTTTTTTCTTCATAAAAGTGAGTTCAGTGCTGCAGTAAATACAATTCAGTATAAGCTATTGAGAAAACCATTTAAAAAAAAAAAAGGAAAATAAAACGAGAGGATAGAATATAATGAACATTTTTCACAGTGTCCAATATTGTAAAACATTTTTCTTCCCCTATCAAGCTATTCCTTCAGCCCTAAGTCTAAGTGATCGAAAGACACATTGAAGAAGCAAGACTTACTCAGGATATTTTGGTTGGAAGGTAAATGAGAGGCGACATCTAAAGCAAAAGAAAAGAAAAGAAAGAAACAAAAAAGATCAAAGGAAAGAATGAGAGAGAGAGAGAGAGAGAGAGAGAGAGAGAGAGAGAGAGAGAGAGAGAGAGAGAGAGAGAGAGAGAG
>JAUKPP010254185.1:2362-13912 GCA_032273245.1 Phyllaplysia taylori
CCCCCCCCCCCCCCCCCCCCCCCCCCCCCCCCCCCCCCCCCCCCCCACGGACTGGGACGTACGGCGTTGATAGTGCCTTGAGACCTCAACAAAACATACCACTCATTGTGTGTATAACACTGTGTCATTGTTTGTTTGCTTCAGGGGGAGACAGTGGCAGCGCGCAGGATGCAGAGGTACAAGATTGACGTGAACAGGACCGTTCTACTGGAGCTCAAGACGGTACGCAGAGTCCCTGTCTAAACACACGTCATGTAAAGACACGCTCCGCTTAAAGGCCGCGCGTCCACTGCTATGTCTTGTCAGTTGCAGGCCAGGTTCATATGCATATTATATCATAATATATAGATGAGCCTGGCCTGCAACTGACAATACATGTCAGTGGACGCGCGGCCTTACACACACGCTTCCGGAGTCTGTTTGGTTTGATTTTGTTACCAGTTTTACGTCCCTTGCAACAATGTAAGGTCATTTCAGAAACGGGCTACTTCGACCTTGGCTTTCAGGGCCCACCCGGGCTGGGAGGGACAAATCCCAGCAGAAAAACAAAGACCGTCCTCAGTTTGGACGAACTCAGGTCTTTCTCGTTTACACAAACACACGCATGCACCTACACTTACACACAAAGACACACACAAACAAAATACACAGTATACACGAAACACAAACACACACACACACACACACAACAAAGGCAACAACAACAACAACAACAACAACAACAACAACAACAGAAACAAACCCCAAGACAGTGGCACCAATCACATAACATTATATTACTTTGTGTACACGTCACAGGTGCGCGGTCTACGTCATGAGAACGTGACCCAGTTTATCGGCGCTTGTACGGAGCCCGGCAAGGTTCACCTGCTCTATGAATACTGTAAGAAAGGAAGTCTGCAGGACGTGCTACTGACTGACTCCCTCAAGCTAGACTTTCCCTTCAAGGTCGCCCTCTTACAGGACATTCTCAAGGTCAGCTTAAGAGCAAGTTGTCTTTGTCTCACTTTGTCATTCATATCCCATCTCCCATCGTCGGTAGTCTAGTGGTTAGGCTGCCTGACTCGTAATCGGGAAGTTGTGGGTTCGAATCCCAACTCGGGCCCTACGTTGTGTCCTTGGGAAATGTACTTTACAAAAATTCTTCACCCGGGTGTAGATGGGTACCCGGCTATAGACAGCGAAGGATCTTATCCATATAATAGTGTTTGAGCGCTTGTAAAATGGCAGCTTGCACTGTATGCTTCCCAGGAAGTTGAGAAGGTTTCTAAGTGACTTTGGTCTGCTGGGGTAACAATGATTGTAAAGTGCATAGAGCCAGTAGTTGGAATATGAGCTATATAATGCAATATATTATTATTATTATTGTTATTATTATTATTATTGTTATTATTATTATTATTATTATTATTATTATTATTATGATTATTATTACTATTATAATTATTATATTTCAATGATGACGTCTATGATGACGTCACAGGGCATGATATACATCCACCAATCAGAGTTGAGCCACCACGGTCACCTGACATCTGCTAACTGTGTGGTGGACGGTAAATTCAATGTGAAGATCACGGACTTGGGTCTGCCCAGCTTCCGGACAGAAGATGATTTAAACGTGGACGAAGAGGAGGATACATCCCACTTGGGACTGCAGAGTAAGTCTTGGGCGTAGTTGTGGCTTGGCTTATATAAAAGGGTAAAAAAAAGAAACTTTATCCAACGGACAGCTAAAGTTTAATCCGACACACCACCCCTACCTCTTCTCTCTCTCTCTCTCTCTCTCTCTCTCTCTCTCTCTCTGTCTCTCTCTCTTCTCTCTCCCCTCTCTCTCTCTCTCCTTTCTCTCCCCCTCTTCTCTCCCCTCTTTCTCCCCTCTCTCTTTCCCCTTTCTGTCTCTCTATCTCCCGCCTCACCCCACTCACCTACTCACAATCAACCCAACATCCACCCAAAATCGATCTCTTAAAACGAAGCAATGCAGGAAGAAGACTCCAGAGAAACGTGCCACGACATACGAATATGAAATGGACCCCCCCCCCCCCCCGGGCCAATTCGGACTGAGAGGGAAACTGTCCCACGAACACCCCCACCCCCTCCCCACACACACACACACAGACACAAAGCCGGAGATGCTCTCGATAGAAAAACAAACTGCCCCATTTGGGCCTAAAAAAACACGTCATCTGCTTAGAGGCACTTACTACCCGTCACGCCATCTTCAACAAAGGATCGCCAGCTCTGTCTGTCTTGGGCCATTCTTATCAACTCATCCCCACGAGTGGTCCCAGGACGTCTTCTAGGACTATACCGTGCGTCTCTAGCATCTTTGGTCTGCCTCTCTTACGACGTCCTTCAGGTGTCCAGTGGAGGGCAGTCTTTTTTAGTAGTAGTAGGGAGTGGGTTATTTATAGAGGCGCCAGACTCGAATGTTTTAGCCTCTTCTTGTTTTGGTCTTTACTTAAGCACTCAAGCACTTAAGTAACCATGAGGGCCGTCATTTGTGTGCTGCGTCAGCAGGCACTTCGCAGTCACGAAAAGCTACACCAGGCAAAGTTGTTTGTAAGAAAAAAACGCCTGTCAGAGCAAAAAGGGAACACAACTCTGGGTGGTTGGCGGATGCTCTGTGTGGTCTGCTACTTCTTTTTTCTATGTGTTACTAGTGTCCTAATCTGCTTAATTGTTGAGCCCAAATGACCTTACAGTGTCGATAATCCCGTAAAACCTTACCAACCCAAAACCGTAACACAACTTCCATGTAGAGTGATGGAGATGCTCGTCAAATGTGAGTGTCGTAGTAGTAAGAAATGGGTTATTTATAGAGGCGCCAGCCTCAGCTGTTTTAGCCTCTTCTTGCTTTGGTTCTCATTTAAGCACCCAATCAGGCTCAAGTTTCCCTGAGGGTTACCATTTGCGTGCTGCGTGAGCAGCACTTCGCTGTTGCGAAAATCAACAACTGTCAGTTCTTTTGTAAAAAAATCAAAAATAAATAAAAAATAAACAAACAAACAAACAAACAAAACAACAACAAACAAACAAAACTCCCAGATGTGAGTGTCAAACATTCATTTCTCTGCATCAGAAGTAAATAGCCTGAACATTACACCACAGACCACGGCCAGTAAAATCTCTGCATCTCCCCAGAACTGCTGTGGGTCGCGCCGGAACATCTCTGTACTGGCAAAGATGGGGGGAATCTGGAAGGTTCGAAAAAGGGCGATGTGTACAGTTTTGGCATTATCATGGAGGAGACTGTCACTCGCTCTGTGCCGTACGATACACATAGAGCTTTCATGGAGGTGGACGGTGAGTAGTTTTGTTGGTGTGGGTTTTTTTTTACTTTGTTGTTGTTATTGTTACTTTTAAGTCAATTTTAACACATCATGTCCCTTGTGGAGGCCCAGTGGTCGAGTGGTTAGTGAACTCTGGCTCACAAGAAATGTTAAGCAACTTTGGGTGTTGCCACCATCGGAATGGGGGACCACTGCGGTGTGGCCTTGAGCAAGTCACGTCAACCCCTGCTCACCCGGGCGCTGCACAGTGTCGACCAACAATGGCGTCGGTATGATTGTCAATGAATGACATCTTTGCCTTTTTCCGATTTATATATGATTGTAGACTGTGTTGTTCAATTTATTTGATGTATGCATGTAGATGTTCACGCCATTGTATCCGAATTTCCCTACGGGGATTAATAAAATCTTCATTTTTTCTCTCTAGTATCTATTTGTGGTGGCCGACATTTTGCTATTCTAAAGGCTTTTTAACGGCTGCATCGTACACAGCATTACGCCATGATGCTTCCAAAATGACCTAAGTCTTTGGTCGGACTTAAGTCATTTTGGAAGCATCATGGCGTAATGCTGTGTACGGGCTTTGTGGTGTAATGGTTAGCTCTTCGCCTGTCATGCAGAAGACCCGAGTTCGATCCCGAATGTAGGCCATCTGGGTTTTTTTCTGCTGGGAGTTTTCCCTCTCAGACCGGGTTGGCCCTGACTGGCAGGATTGAAGTAGCTCGTCTCTTAGATAATAATGACTGCATTTGTATAGCGCATATCCGCGCTTGAAAGCAGGCTCTATGCGCTTTACAATCAATTATTACCCCAGCAGACCAAGTCATTCAGAAACCTTCTCAACTTCATGGAAAGCACACAGTGCAAGCTGCCATTTAACAGGCGCTAAAGCACTAACATACGGACAAGATCTTCGCTGTCTATAATCGGGTACCCATTTACACCTTGGTGAAGTGAGAAAAATTCGTGTAAAATGCCTTTGCCAAGGACACAACGTCGGGCCCGAGTTGGGATTCGAACCCGTGACCTTCCGATTACGAGTCCGGCAGCCTAATCACTAGACCACCGACGCTACACTGAAAAGTGTTGGAGGGGACGTAAAACTGGTCACTGAACCAAAAAAAACCTACTGTGTTGTTCCCAGAGATCATCCAGCGCGTCGCCCAACACGAGAGTCCGCCCTTCCGGCCAGAGACGGGCGGGTGGGAGGTACCGGAAGCTTACGTCGTGCTGGCCGAGCGCTGCTGGGCGGAGTCTCCTGAGGGTCGGCCCAGCTTTGAGCACGTGCTGAAGACCATCAAAGTGCTCAGTGGGTGAGTAGCTTGGTTTTTCTACCTTACGCTTTATCATGGCAGATTCAACCTTACAGTGTCGTTGGAGCAGTAAAACTCTAAACAAACTCTCCTTGAAGCATATAAAAGCCATTTAAGAGATGCGCTTGTTCGATGGTGCCTGCTAGTGCTGACCGGGACTGAGAGGGGCACTTTATCTTTTCAGAGGGAAGGAGATACTTGTCCAATGATTGGTTCGACCTCCTATCCACTGCATGATAGGCTAAGGGTCAAGCCATTACACCATAGACAACGATAAATTAGAATTGACCTTTGAGGAACACACACACATACACACACACACACACGCGTACGCACGCACACACACACACACACACACACACACAAACACTATCTTTTTGTGTGTTCTGCCCTTTACACTTTCATCTAAAGTGAAAAAATATACCTCTCTTGTTCATTATTGTAGAACTTTGAATATCTTTGTTTGCCTGGTCTAATCTGATTGCTCGTTCGTTTTTGCCGTTTTTTCTTTACCCCACCCTATACCCCTCCTTCAAGCTAAAAAAAATACAAAACCACACACAAAAACATTACAAAGCACATACAAGTATATAACAAAGAACTAGTCTTGTTTTATAAATTCAATAAATATTATTTGAAACAGTGAAAAATATTTCTTTTTCGATGAATGTTGTATCTGCTCTGAAGCTTGAGGTAAACCCATAATGCTAAGACATCCATATCTTTGCTGCACCTCTGTGGTAACAACCTAGATTGACCACAAACGTAATCCCGTTTAAATTAAAAGAAAAAGAAAAAACATTCGAAGGGTATAAATGAAAAGACTTATTAACGCCATTTGCTAGTTTGTGAATGTAAAATTTTTAGCTCATAGTACAGTTGAATCAGCTCTGTGAATTCTATTGAAGCATACATACTGCTTTAATCCGGCATGAAAAGGATTTATAATTGAAATTACGTAACTTCTTTCATTAAAGAGCTCTGTATTTCTCAAAACCTGAAAAGTGGGTGTGGGAATAACCGCAGTTGAATTTAAACCCTTCATTTTAAAATCATAATGTGCGAATTGATTCAATTAAAGTATAATAAATGGTGAGGGAAAACTGTCCAGAAGAGGAATGTCTTCTTGTGAATAATTTGCTCTTTCACAAACCAGAAAATAGCAAAATGTTTGTCTTTTAAGCAATTGATATTCAGTAATAAATCAAACGACTGCTAACTAGATCAAAGGTTGTAAATAAAAACCCATGAGTTACTGGCTTGCCAACTTGGTCGCGACTTGAGTTCCACACTATTAAAAAAAACAACCAGAGTTAGTTCTATTGCAGTACATTAAGGCAGCAGATCTGCAACTCCGTCCCGCCCTGTCCCCCTTTTCAGAAAACTCGCTGGTTTTATTTTATATTTTTTATATGAGTCTGGGAGGGTTCTATCCCTGAAACACACACACACACACACACACACACACACACACACACACATACACACACGCGCGCGCGCTTTTCAACTGCAAACCAGGTTTAATGTTGAAACCCATTAGGTTTTGCGTTACAAACAAAACCATGATCAGGAATCGAAAGCTTAAAACATAAATAGGGTACAAAAATATGAAATAAAAACCAAAATTGAGCACCATACAATTTCGTTTTCTGGGGAAAGGCAATAATGACCCTCCATAAAACTGGCCCTCATCTCCATAATGATGAAAGGAATCTAAAATCTTTGCATGCATGGAATAATATTAAAAACGTATGTACAGGATGAAAATTATAAATACGACAGTTTTCTAAAGATGCTTATTAGCAATCAACGTTTCAAGTCAACAAAAATATGCATATTACTGGAATTCTGATTTAAAGATTTATCATTTTGAGATACCCTGTTTTGCTTCCCTGCATTACGAAATTTCTGCTGACTGTCTGTATGGGGTTTTACTGCTTCTCTAACACAGAAAGTCATATCGGCACTGAAATTCCCAGTTCTGACTCTGTGGAATCTGGTACCTGTATGTTTTGCAGCATCAGATTAAGAGTCTCTCCTGATCTAGAAGTTATGTGTTGGCATCTCATACCAATGGTCCCGGGTTCAACCCCGGAGCAGTGTGGACCTTTTTCTCCCCAAATTTATTTCTTTGCCCTCTCTGCCTTTCCAATTTTTTAAACTTAGTAATCTGATTCTTTCTCTGAATTGCTCTACTCACTCTCGCCTGCATACTCTATTTCTTTTCTACCACTCCTTATCTACTCTTTCTCCTTCAGCCACACCCATAATCTTAGGGTACGTAAGACCCAAAACCTTAATTAGTGTTTTCGGATACCGACGAAATATTTTGGAGGCCCGGTGTGGACGCTTTGCGAATTAAAGATCCCTTGGGATTTAAAAAATGGAAAATAGTGGGCTTTTTAGACCACCGCCCGGGAAAAAATGCAAACTCAATTCCTACCCCAATTACTCTAGAATGTTTCTCGGCGCCGGAAGGACATCACGGAGTCGATGGAGGCTTACCATTTCAGTATTAGAAGGGCGAAAAGGTAAGCTTTCTGGTGCTACGGAGAGAAGGAGTATCGAGAGCTGTTACTTACCTCCCTTTTATGTCGCAACTCCTAGCGTGTTTCTTCAAAAGTGGCGCTACCCTGCTATGGTCCAAGCCAAAATGGCGAAACAAAAGCTGGCTTCTCTATAAATAAATACCAGCTGAAAAGAACAAGACGCACAATTATTTTAGAGTGCACAGGCAAACAGAAAATCTCATCCAAATTATGATTAACCTAACACCTATAAATTAGCGATAAATATTGGTTCATATCAACCACGTCATGATTTATAGTTTTTTACTCTCTTATGACGTAGTAACACACTAGAGGAGCTTTTTTCCTACTCTTTTGCGTATACATTTTTCTTTCTCTTTCAGCTTACTAATCCAGACCGAGCTTGCGTCTCTTTATGAAATGATAAGCTCTTTGGTGCTACAAATAATACTGCACAGCGAAAATGGGATTTGCGACTAATTTTGACTGGCTGCTGGCATACCACATGGCTAAAACAGCAGAAGGCGAGCGCTTTTGTAAAAAAACAAATTATTCCTCCCAAAAACATGGCGTATCTCTCTATAATATAAGCCTGAAAAATTAACTCAGTATACAAGAGACGCTGCAGTTATTGTAAAGACGTTTGAAATCTCATACAAAATCACCCGGTATAAAAATCGAAGGTATAGTGAATGTAAGGACATTTCAAATCTCATACAAAATCACTCGGTATAAAAATCGAAGGTATAGTGAATGTAAGGACATATTAAATCTCATACAAAATCACTCGGTATAAAATCGAAGGTATTGTGAATGTAAGGACATTTCAAATCTCATACAAAATCACTCAGTATATAATCGAAGCTATAGTGATGGTAAAAACATTTCAAATCGAATACACAATTACTCAGTATACACACAGTCAAACCTGTCAAAGACGACTACCAAACGTCGAGAAAAAGTGGTCGTTTAGACAGGTGGTGGTCATAGAGGGGATAATAGTATAATATAGAAAACTGTAATTTGGGAATGAATAGACGGTGATCGTTTGTGCAGGTGGTCCTCATACACAGGTGGTCGTTAGAGCAGGTTTAACTGCACAAAAGAAGCTGCAGTGGGAACAAAGAGAGAGAAAGAGCGAGATCAAGAGGCAAACAGTTGGTACAAGTAACGCTGCATGCTGTCTTCGACAACATGCTGTACCTGTTGGTGTTGTCATCTGACATTGTAACAAGACCATACCAATTCTCTCTGATTCTGATCCGACAGACACTCGAATCCTCCAACAAAGTCACTCTGTGTAGAGGAAAAGCTGCATGGAATGTAAAGACACTTGACATCTCAAGATGAATTAAGCTGTTGCGTAAGGCTCATAAAATTGTGCTAATTCTGTGGAAACATCACTGGCTTTTAGCATGTCCGTTTTGCTCGACCTTGACCTTAGTCCACTCTTCGCTGATCTCCCAGAGTCTCTTAGCTGCAGCGTCGTCCCGACCTTGACATGCCGGTCTCACTTCTCGACAGTCACTGTAACAAGATACCAAAGTATACATGTATAGTATATAAACATTTACTGTCACAAGATACGAAAGTATACATGTATAGTATATAAACAGTCACTGTAGCAAGATAAGAAAGTATACATGTATAGTATATAAACAGTCACTGTAACAAGATACCAAAGTATACATGTATGGTACATAAACATTCACTGTCACAAGATACGAAAGTATACATGTATAGTATATAAACTGTCACTGTAACAAGATACAGAAATATACATGTATAGTATATAAGCATTCACTGTCACAAGATAAGAAAGTATACATGTGTAGTATATAAATAGTCACTGTAGCAAGATACAGAAATATACATGTATAGTATGTAAACATTCACTGTCACAAGATACGAAAGTATACATGTATAGTATATAAACAGTCACAGAGAAAGATACACGTGCAGAGTATATAAACTGTCATTCACAAGACACAAAGGTATACAACGTATCTATTATCTATTTGTGGTGGCCGAAATTTTGCTATTCTAAAGGCTTTTTAACAGCTGCATCGATCGAAATGCGGTTTCGCCAAATGATTCTTTGGAATTTTTTTCAAATCATGACGCCCTTCGTTTTTTGTTTGTTTGTTTTTTAGACAATTTTGCTGCAAAAAGCAAAAGGTCTTTATTTCGCGGATCGTTTTATTGAACTGACGCTTCTGTCTCTGTATTTTTAAAACTTCCGGGTGTATTTGTAGCGTTCAGTGTTTGTGTAAAATTGTGCGGTGAATGGGGGAAAATCTTTTCTTTAATTTGCTAATAAAAAGTAGAAAGAGAGAAAGGGAGATGAAAAGGTGGGGGTGCGTGGGGAGAGATAGAGAGAGGGGAGGGTGGAGATGAAGATAGATGGAGATAGGGTTAGGGATACGGATTGCAAATACAGTAGGCCCTATTGTAACCTAATTCCTTGAAAAATTTTTGCACAACCTTCCTTTTTTATTAGATTTTATAACTTTGTGCACGTTCGGAGAAAGTGGGCTCTACTAGTAGTGTATAAACAGTCAGTCACAACTAACTGGGCCGTAAAACAACAAATGTGATGTGAATCTCAAACATGGAGAGTTATCAACCCGTTATCACTAGCCTGTATAGATGGTCTACTAGATTATTTTTCCGTGACCTAAAAGACATTTGAATTGATCTTACTTGCCATTACATTAGGAGTGTGGTTGAAAAAGGAAGGGTACAAAAATTAAGGATGCAAAGTGGGAGAGATGGAGAGACAGGAGAGGATAAACAACAGAAAGTTAATGTATAGAGAGGGAGAAATAGATATAAAGAGACAGATAGAGAGTGGAAAAAGTTGACAGAGAAAAGGATGCAGAAAGGTGCTACAGAGAGTAAAAGTAATACCTAGAGGAGTTTTAAAAATATTGAAAGAAACAGAGAGATAACGAGATAGAGAAAAAGAGAAATAGAAAGAGAGAGAGACAAACTTTGGGGAGAGTGAAACAAGAGGACAGAGAAGAAGATGAAAAGAAAAAGAAGAGAGACCGAAATGGAAAGAGAAAGCTAGCGAGAGAGTAAAATAAATATAGAAAGAAAGAGACAGACAGAGTAAGAGATAGAGAAAGAGATAGAGAGCGAAACAAATGGACAGAGAAAAAGATAGAAAGAAAGGATAGACAGTGGCAACTATTGAGACTAAAGCTAAAGTCCTCACCTGAAGTACTTTCCAGTGACCCCGTCTAAGGTTGGATCCAGGGCAAGTCGCAATGTAGTCTGTGCCCCCTGTTTGCACGTTTTCAGAACCAAAAACTTGAGAGGGTACAAGAGCATCGAGCTCCGCCTGGAGAAATGTCGGGGCAATTCCGTGTCAACCATTCCCGGGTGTAAGGAATTCACTGTCACATTTGTTCCTGAAACGTTAACACCATCAAAATGTAAAAAGGAAACGAGAGAAATAATTGTTAATCCTCGTGGGAAAATTTGTTTCACAACGGTGTTACAAGCATAATAGTTCAGATTTCATTCATACCTCAGTTTATAATTAGAAATCAATTTCTTAGCCTACCATTTGCACAAACCATGCATACACACATAAAAAACAGCCAAAGGAACTGGTGCCTACTTTATAGATAAATAACTGAACGCCATGCATGCACACATCACTTTTGGCCGGCGCTTTGTTGTAATGGTCTGGCTCTTCGCCTGTCATGCGGAAGACAAGAGTTCCATCCTACCTGCGAACGTTCTGTGGGATGTTTTTCTGCTGGGGTTTTCCCCTCTCAGCCCGGGTTGGCCATGACAGGAAGTGTCGAAGTAACCTGTCTTTTAAATTACCTCACAACGTTGCAGGGGACGTAAAACTGGAAACAAACCAAGCCAATGTAAGGAGGCTCCAGCTTCTTCCGACGTTTTTTTTTTGTTGTTGTTTTACTACCGGGTATCTCATAATCTATTTAGGGCATTTTACTCGTCAGTAAGAAAGTTCTGGTGGTGATGTTGCAACCGACATCTGCTTTGCAATAGTGAAGCTCTTCGACTTCCGCACAGAGGATGTGAGTTCAAGTGCACAGTTTGTTCGATCGACAATATATCTGTGCATCCACTGGGATGGTGTCCCTCTCAGCCCGGGCAGGCAGAGTCAAAATAGTTCGTCTCTTAAATGACATTACAGTGTTGCAAGAGACGTTAAGCTAAAACAAAACAAACAAAACAGAGGACGGGAATTCTATCATCAATTTGTACTTATTAACATAGCAACAAAGTTCCTTTTCATTTGTTATTACAACCTCGTTCGGGGTGGCTGATATCTGTAGTGTATGGGTTAGGCTCTTCGTCAGTACCGGTATTGCGATTTATAAGAGCTCGAGACTCATGTGGTTGGGGGAGGGGGGGGGGGGGGGGGCTAAA
>JAUKPP010254186.1:0-12389 GCA_032273245.1 Phyllaplysia taylori
CACCCCCCCCCCCCCCCCCCCCCACACAATATTTCTCTGTTTCACAGATTCACCGCGACAACTAAAATTCGCTCGTGCGTTTCAGGCATTACGCTACAAAAATAGAATGATGCACCTGCAGAGGCACGAGACTCCGGATGTGATTAGTGCGCATTTCCGGGAACATCTCTAATATCGGACTTACGAAATATCTAATTGAAGCATCGCCCTTTGGACTAATCGAAACAATATTTTGATTGCCAATAGACTAGACGACCAAAATTATTCCCCTCGGCGATTACAGTGATTTGGACTAGATCATTACAGTATCGATTTAAATATTTTTCTTAATAGGACTCATTAGACTACATTTTGAAAGAAAACAACCACCCCCTCCCCCTCCAACTTTCTCCCTTCTTTTAAAGATGCAACCAGCTTATCAGGCATAAAGACATGATCAATACAAACAGATATGTTTAATATATTTAACAATGGTGAATACACACTCCCCTTCTCTCTCAATTACCGGCGCTATGGTGTTTGTTAGGCTCTTCGCCTGTCATGCGGAAAATCCCGATTCGATCCCGATAGCCGACGATCTGGGATTTTTTTCTGCTGGGTATTTTCCCCTCTCAGCCCGGGTTGGCCCTGGCAGGCAGGGTCGAAGCAGCCCGTCTCTCAAATGACCTTACAGTGTTGCAGGGGACGTAAAAATGGTAAATACACACTCCCCTTCTCCCGCAAGTTTCTCTCTGACGCGCGCGCGCACACACACACACACACACACACACACACACACACACACACACACATACACACACACACACACACACACACACACTCACACACTCCTGCACCCACTAAACCAGCTCCCGAAAACTCGTGCATAAAAAAAACCCTCACACAAATACACACACGCACACATTTACAAACAAAGGCACATACATATATAAAAATGCAAACGAAATACATTTAAAGCTCATTGCAAGAAGAGATAGATGGATAGATAGATAGAAGATAAACAGATTATGTGATGTAAACAGAGATGAACCATTAATAAATAGATAGATGTAAAAGTAGGAATTAAAGAGAGAGATTTGTTTTTGGTTTTGGTTACCAGTTTTAAGTCCTTTGCAAAGAGAGAGAGAGAGAGAGAGAGAGAGAGAGTGAGTGAGAGAGAGAGAGAGAGAGAGAAAAGAGAAATAGAGAGAGAGAGAGAGAGAGAGAGAAAGGGATAGAGAGAAAAATAGGAGCGAGTGTGTTGACATTATGTGTGCTTTTTTGTGTGTAAGAGCAAGAAAGAGAGTCAGTAAGAGATAGATAGATTAATAGATGGATTGATAGATAGATAATAGATAGATAGATGGATAGACATTACATTCTTGTGCAAAAAAGAAGAAAAGAGCAACACCGGAAAAACAACAACAACACAAAACAACACACACATACATACATACACCCCCCCCCCCACACACACACACTCACACAGACACGCACCAAACGAAATAGAAAAAGAAGGCTCCGATTCGTTTAGGCATCCAAGATAATTTGACTCGAGGGTTACTGAATAAAAGATGCATTGTCGGAAAAACCGACTTCGGAAGCGGAAGTCCTTTTTGCAAACTTACAGCTTTGTGAGAATCTAAAGCTTCAACCTTCTTTACAAAATTTCAGCTTAGTTCAATATTGAATAACACCCGTGTTATTTCATTTCACAGGCTCTTCAACTGAAGATAACTTCCTAGAACAGTTTTTAAAAAGATATATTTTCTTAATTTTATTTCTTAACACATTTTTTTTATTACAACATTTCCCCCGCATTTATGTAACCAACATCTACGTAGTTTATTAGTGCATTTTCTATATGATTATCAGTTGCATAATCGGCGTTTAGGTTCATTCGTATATAGTTAAGAGCTCCTTAAAGCTGAACCCTTATTATATCATTAGTTTGCTAATCAAAGGCTGGTGATGCTGAATTACTTGGAAGTTTGTTAGTGTAGGCCTATTGAATTTCTTGTGACGAAATGTGAATATTTCCAGCTCAAATTGCCTACAGAATAGATTAATCGATTAGATCGTGATTAGACGTATTAAAAAACAGGTAAATGGCGGGACGGACTGATGTTTGATTACCATTTTTACATCACTTGCAGCACTGTAAGGTCATTTAAGAGACGTGCTACTTCGATCCTGAGTGTCAGGGGCAATCCGGTCTGAGAGGGGAAAATCCCAGAAGAAAAAAAAGCCAGATTGTCCTCGACTGGGATAGAACTCGAGTCTTCCGCATGACAGGTGAAGAGCCTAACCCTTGCACCACAGCGCCTGTGGATAGACTCATGGAAAAGCAGACCACCCGCTCCTACAAAAAAAACAACAACAAACAAACAAACTCAGAACCAGCCGCAGAATGATGAAAGGAGAAGGAGGAAAAAGACGTGTTGAGATGTCGAGGAATGAGAGAAAAAGTGTTATAACAGGACTTAAAAATGATATAGTCCCTAATCCTTTATTATAGTGCTTATTTGTTAATTGTGCTCGTAAAGTGAGCATTTAATGTGCTTATTATTATCTTATGTGCTTGTCTTCCCTCTCTCTCTTTCTCTATCTCTCTATCTTTCTCTGCGAGGAGAGGTAGGAAGGGTGGTATGTTGCTCCGATTTTTTTCTCCATAATCGCACTAATCGCACTCACCTAGTTTTGCGGAAGTCCATAGAAATGGCGCTATTTTGTTCCACTTAATCAAAATGTTCTTCTTCCCTCAGGCTGTTAATAAACTGTTATTTCTTCTCATTTCTATTTATCGCTAACCATACACCCGTCGTGAGGTTGGAAATTTTAAACACATTCATTTGGCATAATATTCATACTCTATCGGTAATGAAAAATCCATTGATTAATTGAAATGCCATCGGCCAAGCTTCTCTGTGGCATCAAGAAAAGAGAATAAAAACTGCGAAACAAAATGAAAGTAAAAAGGTTAATTGAGCATAAGAAGAGAAAACGAAACAAATCAGCAACAAAACGGAAGTATACAAGAGAGCGGAATAAAAGTGCAGCAGGAAAAAAAGCAGGCTTTTGTTTGTTTAGGTTTTCACGGCTCCATCGACATATAAAGGCCTTTTGGCGCCGAGGCAGCTCTTATTATATGGTAGCTTGCCCCACTTCGAAAATATAATGCAAGCGATTTTTAGCTGTAGGCCTATTAAAGAGTAGGTAAGATGAAATAAGATAAAATAAGAAGAGATAACGTGAGATAAGATATTAATTTTTTAGAGGTGTCAACTTCTTTTGTTGTTCTGGCCAAAATCGGCACGCACATCGCGCAGTATATCATAGGGGACGGGAGTTCGAGTCTCACTTGACAATTCTTATATTTCGCATCCCTATCTTTGTGATGAGGTGACGTGATCCTCACAGTGGTACTGGTAGCCTAGCAATTAGATTACCTAACTCGTAATTGTGAAATTGCTGGTTCGAAAGCCAGCTCTGACCCAGTTTTACGTCTTTGGACAAGGGGTTGATAAGAATTTCCCTCGCTTTACCCAGGTTAGAATAGGACACGATCATAGAATAGCAACAGCATCCTTTTCAGTATGTTAGTTCGTTAGCATTTATTGTAAAATGTCAGCTTGCACTGTACACTTACGAGGATGCTGAAAATGTTTTTCTGAATGATTTTGCTCGGCTGGGCCTTAAATTAAGTTGTAAAGCGTATAGAGCTTGCTTTAGAGCGAGGGATATGCGCTAAAGCTGCATCAATGCGATCGTAACCTCATTAGGTGGCAGTTGGGCTGACCTGACAGGCAGGGTCGAAGCAACCTGCCGCTTTAATTTAATGACCTTATAGTGTTCCAAGGAACGTTATGCAAAGCAAAAACAAAAGGTCTCTTCTTCGGAAAAAACAACCAACAAACAAAAAATCAAAACCAAGCAACAAAACACCCCCCTCAAGAAAATACACAAAGCACAACAACAACAACAACAACAACAACAACAACACTAACAACCCCAAAACAAAACAAAAATCAAAGCCACAACTACCACCACCACCGACACCCTCAATGACAACAACAGCAACAACAAACAAAGATTTAAAAAGGCAACGACGTCGACAGCAGCAGCAGCAGCAACAACAACAGCAACAGCAGCGACAACAACAACAACAACAACAACAACAACAAGAACCCCAGCAACAACAACAACTCCATAAACCAATTTCCAACACCAAGAGAAAATAAAACAACAACAACAACAACAATTAAACCCCAGAAATAATTACGACTTCAACAACCATAATTTCTTCCCATCACCATTGTCTTGGAAATTTGAACCTGCAACATCAGCATCTCACAGTAAACTATTCACGTCACAAACTTGACTCCATATCATGCAGAAGACCCGAGTGCGATCCCACGAGCGGACGATTTACTTTATTCTGCTGGAATTTGTTCCCTTTCAGCCCGGGTTGGCCCTGACAGACAAGGTCGAAGTAGCCTGTCTCTTAAAATTCCATAAATGACCTCACAGCGTTGCAAGGGACGTAAAACTTGTAAACAAACTAAACTAAATTAATAGATGGTTAGAGATGGGATTAGCGTTTCAAGGGACGTAAAACTTGTAAACAACTTAAACTAAATTAATAGATTGTTAAAGATGGAAATAGCGTTGCAAGGGACGTAAAACTTGTAAACAAATTAAACTAAATTAATAGATGCTTAAAGACGGAAATAATCAAATCCCGAAGGAGAAGACGACAAAATAATTTTACTCACGTGGCAAAGCATGTGACCGATCACGTGTGCGAGAGAGTAGATCCAGGTCGCCATTCGATCGAGGCATGGACAGGCGGTGCCCTGAAGAAGGGACATATGATTGAGGGAAATCCGGATGAATTTGATCTGTAATCTCGTCTGTGAAATCACAATTATCGAAACAAGTATTATCTATTACGAGGGTCGTTTATAAACTCTTTTTAATTTTCTTTTGTATAGAACGTTGCCAAATCTGGTGCGGCCATACCATTTTAAGCCTCCTGAAAGCGCATTCTGGAAAAGAGACGTTTGTTTAAAGGAAAATCCAGATGAAATCAATGTTTTTTCGTCTATGATGGTTTGGTTTTTGCTTAACGCCCCTTGCAACACTGTAAGGTTATTTAAGGGAAAAAATCCCAACAGAAGAAAAACAACCGGATTGTCCGTGCTCGGGATCGAACTGGAGTCTTCCGCATGACAGGCAAAGAGCCTAACCATTACACCAAAGCGTCGGTATGTTTTCTCGTCTGTGAATTCCAATAATTGAAAAAATTATTACAGTTGAACCTGCTTAAGCGGCCACCTTTTTAAGACGACCACCTGCACAAACGACCACGTTCCATTGACTATCAGATTACATTTCTACATTATGCCTTTCTAAATAGACCACCTGTCTGGAACGATCACTTTTCTTCTCGACAATGGGTGATCAACTTTGGCCAGATGGACTGCATCTACTACACTGGGCGTTTCTAAAACTTATCTAGAATCTGATATATCCCTTTGTATATGCGAACTCTCTATCTTATCTTATCTTATCTTATCTTATCTTATCTTATCTTATCTTATCTTATCTTATCTTATCTTATCTTATCTTATGAAAACGCAATGTCTCTAACGTAACTCCTATTGAAAACTTTCTATTCTTAATCAATGTCTCAGAAACATTTAAAAAGAGCTTAACATTACTCAAAGCTGTGAGGTAGTTAAGGTAGCTAGCTAGCTAGCTAGATAGTTAGATAGATAGATAGATACATAGATAGATAGATAGATAAATAGATAGATACATAGATAGATAGATAGATAAATAGATAGATGGATAGATAGATAGATAGATAGATAAAGTCGAGATAGGAATACAAACACAAACAAGCAAACAAATCGAGTAAAAGAAACATATTATAATACATTCGAATTTCCACCACTTTCATTTGACAAACCACATGGGACCGGGTCGATCTCTGAATATCCCAGACGCCCACAACGAATTAGCTTGAAAGCCACTCCATCTCACCTCGAGCTCTCTGGTAAGGTACGTTTGTGACATCTGACATTTACAAAGTGATGTCGATGTCGTAGATTCGGTTTACAAAAACTTTGGTGATGGATCAAACCAACTCTGCGCCGACGACATGCGCACAGAGTTCCCGCCAAGCGTGAGAGCAAGCGTCTGGATTCTGGACACCTCTATCTAACTTCCTGTTCCCAATGCGGAAGAAAATCGAAGTGCAAACGAACCAACAACGCAACTTCCCCCCAAAACAAAAACGACAAAAAAACCCCCCCAAAACACACACACAAAACAACAACAAACAACCCCAAAAATGAAATAACCCCCCCCCCCCCCCCCCCCCCAGCAAAACTACCCAAAAGAAAACAAAACACAAAGAAACCTAAGCAAAAAAACCCAACACAAAATGAAAATGATACGAAAAAAAAAAATCCCACCAGAAAATTCCCCAAGAAAAAATTAATGATAGTGATAATACAACAAAAAATAGCACCGCAAACATAAGGGCGCAGAAGGAAAAAAAAAGTAAGAATGACGATGGTAGAAAATAGAAGTACAAAAAGGCAACAGATAGAAATTCTATAAATAATAACTTAATAAAAAAAATAACCCAAAAAATTCTGGGACTGAGAAAAAAGAGAAGATCGTTAGAATAAGGATAATAATAATTACAGATAGGATTGATTGAATTGCATAACGCAATTCACAACCTGAAAGGAGGCTCAGGGCAATTGATAATTGATAATCTATAGAATAAATTGCTCTATCGTGTCGCATTTGCATTCACGCTGATTGCAGGTATACAGACTAATTTTTGTTATTCTTTACAATACTATTCATCGTTTCTTAAATAGCTCGGTTGGTTAAGTAAGGTATTCAGCACTTAGACGGCAATTTTGTATTGATGTTGAATAATATTTGCCCTGAAAACGATTCTGTACCTGGCAAAATTATTATTATTTTTTTTTTTTTGAAAGATCGTTAGGTTACTTTCATCGGGTAGCTCAAATTATAGGGCCGTCTTCAAAGATTTGTCCTATGCTTAAAATCTCTTGCAGTTATGTTTTGCACTTCCTTACACGATATTTGCCCTACTTTAATGTCATAAAAGAAACGAGATTGTCTTTTCATTGTTCTGCAATTTTTTCGTGTTTTTTTTTTTTTTAAATTGTCACTATTGTATTTATATTGTAGGTATAGTTTAGAGGGTCTTTTTTTTATTTATAGAGGCACCAGCTTCTTTGGCTGTTTGAGCCGTTGCATCTATCTCGGGAGGTAGGATCATTAGTGTGAGGCGAAAGAAACGAGAAAATTTAAAGTTGCACATATCGCTCACTAATGGTAACATCAGAGAACAATACAGCCTTCTTGTGTCACTCAACACATATCTCAAGCTTCTTGATGATCTTGATTAAAATCAAACACCACAAATATAGCCTTAGAGACACGTGTTGCATTTCATTAATAATTTTTGTTCAAATTATTTTCGTGTTTCTTTTGCCTCTCACAATGTATCCATGGCGTATGCGTAATTCTCAAGCGATTGTTTCAGAAAAAACGAAAAGTTACATCGTGAGAAAATTACATGATAAGTGTTTGAAGAATATGCATAGGTAACATATGCATCTACTTACAAAATATTATGCTTTGTTATGTACTTAGTGAACAAAATTGTCTTTTTTCTATATGCAAACGTATGGCTAAAACTAAAAGAAATTTTTTGGCTTAGCAGAGAGGTTTTTAAGCCTCTTCTTAGAAAATAATATTATATTACATTCCATTACAGAGTAGACATTCTTCAGTATGCCTTTTCTTCTCAAAATGCATAAAAAATAAATTCCTCCCACACAATAATATTGTGTTCTAAATGCACATTTGTGGCTGATTTGTTTAAACCCTCATGATAGCGACATTCCTTTGTTAGGTCTGGGCACACTGGTCAGGGGAATTTTTAAAAGAAAATCGAAGAAAAAACCGAAAAAAGAAAAAAGAGAAAAATAGGAAAAAAGAGAGAAAGAAAAAAAAAGCAGACCCCCCCCCCCCAACCCAAACCAAAACCCCTACGTTTTTGGCCTTTCTCTCCTTGTTTCTGTCAAAGTTCGTTAAAACCGATAGTCCCCACGTCCCGCTGTCCGTCATGTCTGCTTTTGGCCTCACATTTTCACCTTCCAGCCATTAATTTGCGATATTTCAAGAGACAGGCCTATTGTTTATAGCTATTTCACGCGCTTTGGCTGAATAACACATTTTGCCTTTTCGCGTGTTCCGAAATAATTAGACAGATCAGGAGTAAATTAGGCTTTACTGTGACGTCGGTAGTCAAGGTGTTAGGCTACTGGACTCGTATTCTCGAGGTTGCGGGCTCAAATCCCAGCTCGGGCCTGACGTTGTGTCTTTGGGAAAGGCACTTTACACAAATTGGCCGACTATATCAGTACTTATTATGTCCAGACTAGTGGAGAAGTACAGAGATGTAGGCAACACAACAAAGAGAAAAATTCTTTCAAATAATGTCACAGTTGTTGTCAGAAAGAACAATTATGAAAATAACAGAATGGTGATATAAGGCGAAGATCGATCTATTTTTTACATGTATTTGTTTTTGTTTTCGTTTTTGCTTTTTATTTCTGTTTTTGTTTTACGCCCCTCTTTAGGTAAATTTTAGACTAGAGGTGAATTATTTCGACCCTGCCTGCCATGTTACAATATTTGCTATTTGATATCCTTGTTTCTCTCTTTGTACTCGCACCGGCGCTGTGGTGTAATGATTAGGCTCTTCACCTTGCATGCGGGAAGACCCTGGATCGATCCCCGGTCGCGGACGATCTGTTTATTTCTGCTGGGATTTTTTCCCTCTAAGTCCGGGTTGGCCCTGACAGGCAGGGTCGAAGTAGCTCGTCTCTTAAATGACCTTACAGTGTTGCAGGGGACGGTAAAACTGGTAACCAAACCAAAATTTTAGACTAGAGGTGGTTTATTTCGACCCCGCCTATCATGTTACAATATTTGCTATTTGATATCTTTGGGTCTCTCTTTGTACTTGCTCCACGTTTTTGCGAGACAAGTTTGAGGCCTGATGTCAATTGAGGAAAAGCACGGAGTGAATAAAATGGAATAAACCAATAATTTATAGTAAAATAACAATAAATCGGTTAATACTTTTTTAAACCACTATCTTAAATGCCCCGCCTTTGAGTAAAAAAAGTTTGACAACAGTAAAAAAATGTTTAAAAGAAAAAAATCATTCCGACGATTTCAAGGGTTCTGTGTGATATTTAGTGAATTGTTACAATAACCGACTTGATACTACATAGAGACTTTTGCTCAAAAGACGTCAATCTTGACTTCAAAGGGAAGTTAACCGCCTTTACAGAACGCTGACGCAGTCAATCGAATGTCGTCTGTACATAAACCACTACTGGTAGCTTCTTTCTCTGGTATGGATCGATCGACGTTAGTACACTAAATACAGATGTTTTCTGCTAGACATTATACTTCTCAGCCCTAGTCTACACTGACAGGCAGAGTCGAAAAAGCCTGTCTTTTAGATGACCTTACAGTGTTGCAACGGGCGTAAAACTTGTAACCAAACGAAACCAAGCTCATTTGCTAATCTAGAGTTTGATTTCTGTTCATCATCATTATTTTTCTTTTTTTAAACTCGGCGCTGAAGTGACCTTATAGGTACTGGCGTCTGTGGTGTAGATAGCAAAAGATCCGAGTTCGAATCTCACGTGGCAACGAGCATCTGAATCTTTTCTACTGGGATCCGTTACCATTATAAGTCCCTATTGGCTCTGATAGGCAGGGTAAAGTATCCCGTCTGTTAAAAAGGCCTCAAAGCGATGCAAGGGGGCGTCAAACTGAAAACACAAACATATTGTGTGAGAGACAATGTTATCTTCTCATAACTGACTCATGATTCTATAACAAAATAGTGAAACTAAAAACCAAATCTGAGTGACAGTAAAATTCGCTTATAAATACCGACTTGTGATTATATAAAGATAGCGTAAAACTAACCAAACGATCTTCTATTACGTTAAGAAAAATAGTTTTAAATCATAAATGGCTCTTGATTCTATATAGATACAGTAAAACTAATAGCAAAACCATAATATTGTGTGAGATTAAGATTTAGCTTAGCATAAGTAACTTGTGAATCTATAAAAATAAAAAAAAAGATGGTAAAACTAACAGCCAAACCTTACAGTGTAGGAGTAAAAATGTGCCTATCTTAACTGACTTGCGATTAAAATCTTACAATAAAAAACCTCCCAAATAATTCAAAATCGGTTAAAATAATTGGTTAATCAATTTGGATTGTACCCTTCTACCCTCAGGGTGGGATTTGGAGATGGCGTAACTCGGTTCTCGTGAGACTGTATCCGATACACGCACGCGGATAAATAGCATTGAGGGATCGTGACGGTGCTATTTCAGTAACGGTTGCCATGGAAACAGCTTTATTACATCACCTATTTTCGGGAAAATCCATAGTTGATTAAATGATGGATATATCTCGGTTTTTACATACCAGAAACTAGAGACGGAACAGTGGCGCTCTGAGAAGAATTAAATTATTGGCCTAGATAACGAGCTTGACCACGCCCTAAAGGTCAATGTGTTTTTGTTTGCTTGCTTTCAAATCATCTGGACTGTCGTGTATGGTGTAATGGTAAGACTGTTTGCCTGTCATGAAGAAGACCCGGATTCGATCCCATGTTAATAGAAATATTGGTGGCTCCCCTCCGGAAATGTTGCCATAATGTTATATCCAATGGGATTCAAGCGGACGATCATCTGCGTTTTTCTGATGGGATTTGCTCCTCTTAGCGTGGCTTTGCCCTGACAGGCAGTGTCGAAGTAGCTCGTCTTTCATGATCTTACAGTGTTGCAAGGGACGTAAAATGGGTAATCAAACCAAACAAGCTGAAATAACCCTAGTTTCAATAGTGATCTAACACCTAAACCAAACAAGATCAAACCATCTAGACACACACACACACATATATATATATATATATATATATATATATATATGGTTAGGCTCTTCGCCTGTCAAGCGGAAGACCCCGGTTCGATCCCGAGCTCCGACGATTTGGGTTCTTTTTCTGCTGGGATTTTTTCCCTCTCAGCCCGGATTGGCCCTGACAGGTAGGGTTGAAGTAGCCCGTCTCTTAAACGACTTTACAGCGTTGCAGGGAACGTAAAACTGGTAACCAAATCAACTATTTATAAAATAATTCTCTTCAAAACGGCTTTGTAAAGTTATCCTCATTTAGTTTATTCTTCAGGGGCTTCAACCCATTCGGGGTAGAATTGCCATTGGCGTCGATCTGCTAAGTGCTCAGACATTGCATTCTGTGTACAGTCTAACCCGTCTAAGACGACCACCGAATATCGAGAAAAAAGTGGTCGTTATAGACAGATGGTGATCTTGGAAAGGGACATTACATAAAAAATGTAATTTGGGAGTCGATGGAAAGTGGTCGTTTGTGAAGGTGGTCGTCTTGAACAGGTAGTCGCTTAAGCAGGTTTAACTGTAGTTAAAAGTTACTTATTTATAGAGGAACCACCTTCTTTTGCTGCTTTAGCCAAGCATCCAGATCTGATTTAATTTTACGTGTTTCTTCGGGTCCGAAAAAATGCTCTCTTAGTATCTCGCCAAGCAGTGCCATTTGCACCAGGTAAAAAAACAAGCAAACAAAAAAGACCCCATTTTTTTCACGATAAATATAGTCTTATAGTCCTACTCAGAATTTATCTTACAATGAAATCTCTTTGTAAGAGGAGTATCGATGTTGCATCTCGGCGCTAAATGACCTTATAGTTTCGATGGAGCCGTAAACCCCCCCCCCCCCAAATAAAAAAAAAAAAAGAAAGAACGATGTTGCACCTGTATGACACGGCTTTCTTCTGTTCATTTGATTTACATCCACAAGTTACGAGCGCCCAAAAATAACACGTGTTGTAAAAAAACGGCCACGTTTTCTTTTGATCTAACGTAGCTTCCTTCCTGTACAGATTTGTGACTTTCTTTCAAAAGAATCTCACCTTTCTCAAAAGAGGATGTCTGCGATTTCTCGGTTGGATAATTGGAGATTCACTCCTCTCTGTTGTTTTCCTTTTCTTTTTTCTACAGTTTTGTTAAGAGAATTGCGTGTTATGTACAGGTAAAATTACCTTGATTTAATTTCATGCGTCGTTCAAAGTGCATTAGCCTACGGCGCGGTGGTGTAATGGTTAGGCGCTTCGCCTATCAAGCAGAGGACGTGAGTTCGAGGCCCGCGTGGGGCACTTTGTTTGATCGAGTATATCTCCGTTTTTCTGCTGGGACAATGTCCCTCTCAGCCCGGGTTGGC
>JAUKPP010254197.1:0-10540 GCA_032273245.1 Phyllaplysia taylori
AGAGGGGAAAAAATACTAGAAGACAAAGAGAGATTAAATTAAAGCAAATTACAAAAAATCTAGAACTGCTAATTAATGATTACACTTACCAAAAGATGCCTGACATCATAAGGAACACGTACATACCAAAATCACTGCAAATACTACCTTGGAAAAGCGGAAACAAACACAAAGTAATCCAAATTAACGGAGCGTCCACAAATCGTGACCAGCTACCAGCCGGTCCACCGGAAGATCTTTTTTTTGACACCTGTTATTACCTTTGATTGCTCGCCCCATAACCAGCTATCTCGTCTTTCATTCTCCATCAAATTCTTCTGATGGCCAGCCTCAAGGTTTGACATTTTTCTCTGAGGGGAAAAAGCCAGTCTCAAGATACTATGACTGTTCTTGCTTTGAGGGAAAAAGAAAAACAACAACCAACACAAGTCAAGCGACAGCAGAAAAGAGACTACAGTATCAGAAGACTGTCGCCAGCCATGTTACTTTTGCTGAGGTTCTGTGCACTATTGAAATAATTTATATAACAAAAAAGACATTAATGTAAAAAGATACATGTAGGCCCACTTCTGTGCAAAGGCAGACCGCCCTATCTGCTTTTTAATTTAAAAGAAGTTGGAAGGCTCGTTTAGTTGATTTTTCGTTCGACGCTCATTGCAACACTGCAAAGTCTTTGAAAAAGCTGCATCTTTGATTTTCAATTTTACGTCTGTCTCCAAATGGACGGGGGTCTAAGCCATGTAAGACCCGAGATTCCCCCCCCCCCCTCCTCATTCGTAGGCGGGCGCATTGCAGCTCGGCTAGGACAACCCGAAGTAGAAGGTGCAGAGCACCCGGCAACAATTCACACCGCTAACATGATCCCTACACAAATAAAAGCCAGAATAAAAAATACACGAACAAAAAATACCCGGTATCCAGAGCAAAGCTCATCATAAAACAAAATGAGGAAAGCATAGACGATTACGACAACAACAATGTCGGCATAAAAGACTAATACGCTGAGGACGAGGACGGGGACAACAAAACTGATTAAATCAACATAAACAAAAGAAAGACAACAAAAAACGACGACAACGATGACCCAGCGATACTGACACCGAGAGAGAAGAGTGGAGAGAGAGAGAGAGAGAGAGAGAGAGATAGATAGATAGATAGATAGATAGATAGATAGATAGATAGATAGATAGATAGATAGAGAGAGAGAGAGAAGACTGAGAGAGAAAAGGGAAAGTAGTGAGAAAGATGACTGCACATGTAAAGTTATTTTGAAGCGGGCTATTTCAACCTTGCCTGTCAGGAACAACACGCATTGAGAGGAACACAATCCAGGAGACAGTCGTTGAGATGTTCATCCAAGGTGTGTGTTTTGTGTGCGTGTGTGTGTGGAAGGGGGGGGGGGGAAATCGAACTCCCATTCTCTTCATCACACTGTAAACGCCGGTTGGAACCAACACGCATTGAGAGGGACACAATATCCCAGCAAACGGTAGAGATGTTCATCCAAGGTGTGTGTGTGGGAAAGGGGGGGGGGGGAAGGAATCGAACTCCCGTTCTCTTCATCACACTGCAGGCGCCGGGAGAGGACATAGAAAGGCATGAGAGAGTGGGAGATGGTGACAGAAGGAGGTTATGTTTGATTACCAGTATTAAGTCCCTTGCAATACTGTAAGGGCCTTTTTTTTAAAAAAAAGACGGGCTACTTCAACCCTGCCTGCCAGGACCATCCCAAGCTGGGAGGGACGAATCCCTGCAGAGAATTAGAATAATATTATGCTCATCCGCTCATGAAATCGAACTCACCCCTTCCGAGTGATAGGCGAAGAGGCTCATCATCACACCATAGACACCTCTCGGCCACAGACGTCCCAAACTGTATCCACCCTAAAAGGCTGCAACTATAAGGCAGTTGACACAAACAATAGCCAAAAGTCAGAATACATGCCTAGAAAAATCTAAAGGTAAGTTTTGGCTGTAGAAAGGGGTGGGTTATTTGTGGAGGCGCCGGCCTCAGCTGTTTTAGCGTAATTTGGTTACCGGCTTTACATCCCCTGCAACAGCGTAAGGCCATTTAAGAGACGGCTGAGAGGGAAAACATCCCAGCAGAAAAAACAGATACTCCGAGTGTGGGATCGAACTCGGGTCTTCCGCATGACAGGCGAAGAGCCTAGCCATTACACCAGAGCGTCCGTCAAATTCACCGGCAACCAATGCAAAGCACAGGATGAAACAAAATGACCGCGGCACAAGAAAGCTCTGCACTAAAATACAAGAAAGAAGCGACAGCAGAATAGACGATGGTTACGTTGACGACAAGGACTACGACAAAGACGATTATGACAACAAAAATAATACCGACAAAGATAATGGCGAAAACAAAGAGGACAACAACGATGGTAGGTATTACCATTAATTGCTCGCCCTTTGTCCTTGTGCACCAACTGTCTCGTCGTTCATTCGCCATCAAATTCCTCAGACGGTCAGTCTCAAGGTACGACAGCTCTTGCTCTGAGGGGGAAAAAGAAGAAAAAACCAACAGCCAAGCAACAGCAGAAAAGAGACGACAGTATAAAAAAAATGGCTAGCACTTTTATTTTGTTGAGGGTCTGTCGCAAAATTGGCACAGAAAGAAAATTTTTAATTTTATTCACTTATAACTAGAAAGGGAAATATAATAATTTTGTCTTGCAAACGCAGACTGTCCTGCTAGGTACGTTTTTAAATTTATAGGCTAAAACAGCTGAAGAAGCTGGTGCCTCTATAAATAACTCGAAACGAACTAAATTTAAATTTGTTTCAGTCAGGCTGGACGCTCTTGTACGGCAAAAATAGTAACACTGACTGGACAGAACTGGATGCATACCAGAGCTCTCGCAACGATATGCGCCGCTATGATATTGTTAGCAAAGGCTGAAGATATAAAACTTAAATCTTTATCTGACACATTATTGATTATGTTATACACCCCCCCCCCCACACTATTCTCATACAATAAAACAACAGCAGCATTTACAACAACAACAAAAAAAATCCCAATTCAAGACCAAATACAAACCAAAAAAGCAAACACAGCACTAATATACAAACAAACTAGAGAAACAAAAACGACGACGACGATGAAAAGGATAGCAGTTACAATGATAACGATGACAACAATGACAATGCAGACCAAGTAGACAACGATGACGGTGACAACCAAAAGCAACGGCAATGACAAAGGGGATAACAAAAACGACACCAGCAAAGAAAGCGGCAAGAAGAAAGACGACAAAGACAACAGAAAAGAGAGAAAGAAGGGAAGGAGAAGAAAAGGAAGAGGATATGAAGGGGACAAAGGGAAAAGGAGAAAGAGAGGGCGAGGGGGGGGGGGGGGGGGAGATTAAAAAAAAGGACAGAAGGAAGGAAAGTGAAAGAAAGAGAGACAGAAGGAGAGAAAAGAGAGAGAGAGAGACAGAAGGAGGGATAAGAGAGAGAGAGAGAAAGAGAGAGAGATGAAGAAAGAAGGGGGACGGGAAGAAGGGATAGAAAGGGAGAAAGGAAAAGGAGGGAAAGGAAAAATATAAACAAAGATTGAGAGAGAGAGAGGGAAAAGGAGAGGGAGAGAGGGAGGGGTGTGAAAGCAAAAGAGAAAGGGAAAGAGAGAAAGAAGGAGACAGGGGGGACACGGAGAGAGCAAGAGAGAAAGGGAAGGGGAGAGAGGGAGAAAGAGGGAGAGAGGGAGAAAGAGGGAGAGAGGGAGAAAGCGGAAGAGAGAGAGAGAGAGAGAGAGAGAGAGGGAGGGGCAGGGAGAGAGGGGAGCAAGAGAGAAAGGTAAAGAGGGAGAGAGGAGAGAGAGGGAGAGTGGGGAGAGAAAGGAGAAGAGAGATAGGGAATAGAGTGAGAGAAAGAGGACTAGAAAGACGGAAAGAGAGAAACAGAGGGAGAGAGATAGGTAAGAGGAGAGAGAGAGAGAGAGAGAGAGAGAGAGAGAGAGAGAGAGAGAAACAAAAATGACAACAGCAGCTACGACAACAACCACAAGAAAAGCAGCTGCCATGGCAGGGTTTCGGACCAGGGACTGAGCTTAAGGGTAGAGGATTGAGATCATGAAGTAACAACAACAGCATGATTTTGGGTACAGGCCAGGAACGGGCTCCAGAAGTGGTGGCCGGTGGGAAACTCCTCTGGGTTGGGTCAGGATTAGACCTGGGGTCACAGGGCTGAGGCTGGGAAGTGAAGTCAGGTTAGCGGTATGGTCAAAACATTAGAGTTAAGGTGAGAGCAAGTTGGACAACTAAGCGTCCCATTCAATGCAAAAGTTCAAAGAAATCCTTCCATGCAAAGTAACCAACAGTGGTGAATGTATCAGCACGCTCTTGTAGGCCAGACAGCGTTCTGTACATTCAAGAGATATAGCCCGATGACATGACTCGATGACTCTGTCTTGTCTCTTTGCGCAGGACAAGATGACTACGGAGCTAGTTTGAAATCTAGCCTGCGCACTGTCTATGGCTACCTGCGCACAAGACCCCATTATGCTTCCACGCCTGTGTCGCACTATAACATAACTTTCAGACCCAAGGCCTTTGAGTTTGTCGTCCGCCCCCAATAGGACAGGGGTTAGAACCATGGAAATCGAGAAAACTGCCCGAGCTAATAATTTGGCAGTCGAATTATGAACGTTCTTTTTCTAAATCTTGCGCTTTACCAGTCTGCCGTAGACCCCCCCCCCCCCCCCCACCTTTCCACTCTATACCTAACTTTCTTATATATCAATCTCTATAAATTTTGACTAAGGTACGGTATTCAGTCGAAAGATTGGGTAAAAAGTATGTTTGTCCCTTCTCCTTTGTGGTCAACGGAATGGGGTACTCTAACATTTCGTATAACTAGGTAAGCTGAAAAATTGCCTATGGAATCATAAGGTAAACTGAATGTTTGGCTATTGAATTTGATAGCTGAAACATTGACTACTGAATATGGTAGTTGACCATTGATTCTGGTTATCTGAAAGATTAGATATTGAGTGTGTATATTTAAAAGATTGTCTGTTAATTTTGGTAATCTGAACTATTGTTCATTCATTGTAGCAATGTATTCATTGATTGTGTTTATTGAAAATACTGCTGTTACTTATGAGAGTCGATTAATATTGATTATCTGTATGGAGATTGTGGGCCAAGAGCCTTGCATAAAAATAAACGAATAAACGAATTAAATTCAATTCATTACTTCACGGAGACCTAAAACAGTAAAGAGTTGTTCAGGACCGGAGCAGCCTGAGAGTTGAGTGTTGTAGAAACTGCGAAAAAAATGAGGAAAAAAAATCCGCAGAATGCCATGCAAGTAAAGAACTGTTTACCGTTTGGTTTTGGTTTTGGTTTTCGTTTAACGCCCCATGCAGCACTGTAAGGTCATTTACGAGGCGGGACCTCCGAATGTTACATCCGTCTCCGAAAGGGTGGAACTGTTTACATCGGAAATTAAAATAACTGTTTATTTGCTTGTTTGGGTTTCACGGCTCCATCCACTCTATAAGGTCATTTCGGCGCCGAGTGGTTGGTGTGGTTGAGAGAGATAAAAAAAAGAACAAGGGGTGAGAGAAGAGGAACATGGTAAGGAGACAAGAGTAGATTTATGCCAGACTGAATGAACACCTCATTAGCATGGCATTATATTTGTCCACTATCCAGTAATTTAACATTTATTATACTGTCTTTGTACTAAAAGAGAGATAGAAATTGGCTGCACCCTCATTGCATTCTTGTCTTCGTGGTTACGGTGGCCTTGTGTTTAGACTCCCAGACTCGTAACCGTGATGTTGTGGGTTCGAATCCCAACTCGGTCTCGACGTTGCGTTCTTGGCATTGGCACTTTGCACCAACTTTCCCCACTAGACACATGCGTCAATGGGTACCCGGATATGGACAGCGAAAAGTGTAGTTAGTATGTTGAATTTAATGAGTACAGCCTATGTATAATATTTTCTCAATGCTATTGAGTCTGCTGGGGGTAGTAATATCGATAATTATATTGCAGTAAATTGTATTTTTTATAGTTTTTCTATGAGTATCGTTTACTGCTGTTGTAATAATGTATTACCATTATTTTATTCTTGGGCGCTGTATTGTAGCGACCGGTAATGGTGTGTGTATACATCTACAATTTGTATGGGTGACGTAATCTATGTCCATATTTGTAATTGCATGTATGCACTATCGCTTGATTGAATATGAATGTGTTTTATGCACTATTGTAAAACGAATTTCCCCAAGGGGAAAAATTATATAGACTTTTCGTTGTTTTTCATGCACATTAAGTCATTCCTCTGATTTAGGAGTACAACGAAAAGTTGGCTGAAAATGAAGGACAACGTGTGCCATATCATGATACATTTGAATATGCCCACTTTCTAAAGGTAGATATAGACGCATTGAATTAAAAACCAAGCAACATTTGTTTTATCATGTATTAGGTATTTACACGTGGTTGACCCTTGTCTCCTAACCATCCTCTTACCTCAATGATCCCTCTTTACTTCCCTATTACGACTCTCAAGCTAAAAATAAATGACAATTACATGTACTTGAAAAAAAAGAACCCCAAACAACGGCTAAGACCTCTGATGCTCTCCACTTTTCACGCTTTATGCCTTGTTACTCTGACCCATTCAAAGATAAGCATATTGTTAAAATTTCTTGTGAAGATATTCAAAGGTGTCTTCCAAAACAGATGGCACTCGTCTGCTACGTGAAACATATCCCTAGAACCGGAAAAGTACTCGTACAATATTGGAGTTTTAGACAAAAATGTTCTATGATTGATTTCAAATCAGAATATGGTATTTTGTTAGCAAGTGAAGAAAATGTGAAAAAGAGCAGATTCTGACTGAGCAATTAATGTAAAATTCTGGGGAAAGCAAGAGAAAAAGCTATGACTGGCCAAGAGAATTGCACTGTATTAGTGAAGAGCAACACTCAGTCTATCCCCATCTTGGTGTACCCCCTGAGAAGGAAAAGAAGAGGCATATTGCAATAGAAGGGACCCCCCCCCCCCTCCAACAAAAAAAACAAAAAACAAAAAAAATGACACTGCCTTGTAAACAGGCAGATTCGAAAAACTTTATCGTGTTTAACCATGTGTAAGTTTCATAAACCCTTTTCCACTTCGACACGAGACGTTTAATACAGTGTTAACCTTTCATGTATAAGTTACAATAAATTTAACCTCTAGATTTTACACGCAAATTCCTGGAACTGATGCAATAAGTCTGGCTTCACAATGAGGCACATAGATCTACGTCACAAAGCCTTAGTGTTCCAGCAAGCCTCAACTATTGGGAACAAGCTGCGTTGGCTTCTGAAAAAATGCATAAAAGTATTGAAAAGCAAAATGGTAGACTCAGCTTTTCACGTGCAATGTGCAGTGTCGTAGATGACACTTAAGCAGGGAAATCTGGTATAGACTGAAATCCATTTTGCTGTTTAGATGGTATCTCAGGCAATGCTTGTATAGTATACTACAAATAATTGAGCTCAGCTTATCTTGTGCCACGTGCAAGCGTAAAATCACAATGCAAGGAAATTCTAGGACTATATTAAATCAGCATGCTCCATAATTTGCTGGTATTGTTTTTTGTTTTTAGCCCCATGTAGCATAGCTAGGCTCTTTAAGAGCTGGGCTGCTTCGACCATGCCTGTTAGGCATACCCAGGCTAAGAGGAACACTGCCTTGTAAACTTCCGTCTTTTTCAAGCAAGGCGAAGAGTATTTTACCTCCAATTATTAATTGCAGACGCCGGTCGTGATTTTGTTGAATTTCAAGGTAATTGTACATTGTATAAGCTGCACTGAGCTCAGCATATCTCATGCACTGTGCAGTTTTTTGTTTACAACACAAAGCGTGAAATATTTGGCTGAAACTGAGATTCGCTTGCTGTTTTGAGTCTGCAGCTTCTTTCAAAGACATCCCAGGTTACTCATGCTTGCGTAGAATCTACTTCTAGATAACACACAGGCAGAAACATTCTGGTGATGTCAGACACAACTGCTGTTGCATTGGTCTTTCAGAACATGTTGCAGAAATGATTGCCCAATTTACTCATGCCACTGTGCTATCTACTTCTAGATGACACAAAGGCAGAGAAATTCTGGTAATGGCATAGACACAACTGCCGTTGCATTGGTCTTTCAGAACTTGTTGCAGTAATGAGCGCTCAGCTTACCTCATGCACTGTGCCATCTTGTGGATGACACAGACGATGGGAACTGATCAAATATACTGAGGCACCTCATTTTTTGTTGCATTGTTCTTTCAGAAAATGACCATTATAAGCAGAACTGAGCTCTCAGTTTTCCTAGCTCAGCCTACCTCATACACTGCGCAGTTTTTTTGGACTACACAAAGCGTGAAATATTTGGCTGAAACTTAGGTTCGTTTGCTGTTTTGAGCCTGTAGCTTCTTTCAAGACACCCCAGGTTACTCATGCCAACGTAAAATCTACTTCTAGATAACACACAGGCAGAGACATTCTGGTGATGGCAGACACAACTGCTGCTGCATTGGTCTTTCAGAACATGTTCTCTCAGAAAATGACCATTATAAGCAGACATGATTTCTCAGCTTTCCTCATGCCAATGTGAAATCTTGTGGATAACACAAAGGGGAGGGAAATTCTGATATAGACTGAGCATATCTGAAGTTTCATGGGCAGTGAAGGGGTTTGCTTTGAATTGAAAAAAAATCAGTACCGGCGTCTGCTGTGGTTAACAGTTAACCTCATAGCTCTTCGGCTTAGTAAGCATATAACGCAGAGGAAGCAATTTTTATCCCAACGTTGGACAAAGCTCTCGGTCTTTATGATGAGGTGTTGTGTCCCAGTTAGCCAGGGTTAGCCCTAACTTGCAGGTTCGAAATCGGCCGCCTCTAAAGTGACATTTCAGTGATACAGGGGGCAAACAAAACCCAAGACCCCAACCGAGCCAGTCCAATCAATCTGTGGCTGAGATTGGACATCAGTATCGCCTCAAATTCTACACGAATGTACTATGCTCCTTGCTCACATCATTTCTTTGTACACGTGGACAAGACGTAGAGCATGTCGCAAAGGAATTTGTTTAAGAGCCTGTGTCACACAGTCTTTTGCATTCAGTTCCATTATTTGAAATCATACGCAGGATCACATAACCATTGGGTGAGACAAATGTATTCAAAATTCTCGGAAAGGGAAACATGGCTGTGGGTAGCTGGGATCAAAAGAGGGAGTTGTCCTATTTGATACGCATTGGCCAGCCATAGAATTTTCTGGTCTCAGTGCGCTCACACCAAGATCTAGTCTTTTCTCTCAAGCTCAGATTGCTAAAAAAAAAAAAGAACTATTTATGGGGATTTGCCCATGAAAAGAAAAATAGGACATTTTCAGGAGCGTGACGAACAAGATTTGAGAGGGGTACCCCCCGCCCCAAATCCCCAGAAAAAAAAAAGAAAAAGAAAGAACGGAGAGGGAGGATGCGTAGAAGGAAATGTTACGAGATTGGAAATTTACCCGCTTTTTGGCTATTTTGTCTTGGTTATTTTGTGTGTACACGGATTTCTAATCGATGTACATGTATTTTCTAAGATGGATGATCTGACTAATCTTGTTATCGAGTACTTGATAAGGCTAAAGAACGGAGGTAATGAGGTACATGTCTATTCAATGATGGAATGAAAATTATTGAATTTCAACACTTGCTTATTCTTCGTATTCAAGCACTTATCTGCCTATTTTTTTTCATTATTTAAAAACAACAACACCCTGAACGTTTCGTTTTCTTGACTGATGGCGTAACAATTTGGCTTACTTTCTGTTAAAAAACTTTTATTATCCTGATTTCCTAAAGACCGTACTTTCCGACCCTTCTCATTCAAATCTTGTTAGCGTTTCCAACTCGAGCGCTTTACCGATAAGTTACAAACGGCCTCGGTACTTAACCTACCAAGTTAAATTCATCAATGCACACGCAGTCCATCCCTTTCAGCTACAGCACAAGGTCAGTTAATAAAACAGTGTATTAATCTGTTTGTTTGCATGTGATTCTACGGCCCCTTCAACACTTAAAGCTGACATGGGCGCTAGCATTCCCTATTCCTACTGTGAGTCTGAATGCCTCGATATCTTCCAGCACTGGAATGTGCAGACGGTGGAAGAAAATAGAAGAAACAAAAGGGGGAAAAGGCTAACCTACTTATGCTACCTGAAAGGTATTGAGTGTGTATATTTGAAAGATTGTTGAATTTGGTAATCTGAATTATTGTTCATTCATTATAGCGATCGATTCATTGACTGTTTTCATCGATAATACTGCTGTTACTTATGATAGTCGATTAATATTGATTGTCTGTATGGGGGTTGTGGGCCAAAAGCCTTACATCAAAATAAATGAACCAGTTCTAAGTGCAAAAGAACCAGTTGTCAGTGCAGAAGAACCAGTTCTAAACGCAAAAGAACCAGTTGTCAGTGCAGAAGAACCAGTTCTAAACGCAAAAGAACCAGTTGTCAGTGCAGAAGAACCAGTTCTAA
>JAUKPP010254208.1:0-12388 GCA_032273245.1 Phyllaplysia taylori
GATTAATATAAGCTAAAAAAGTCAATACCCCCAAAATGGCCAACTTCGTCACTATGTGAGTGTAGCGACGAATTGTGTCTAACTTAAGGAATGATTATAATTGAGAGGGTTTTCAGAGGTGGGGGAAACTTACTTTCCCTTATTAAGAAACCACTAGGATAGATAGTAATTTTGTCTCTGATCCCTGCAATACTCAGTGCTTTGTACAAATTGAGAGTCAATGCATAAGATTATACCACACAGAGAAACTGTAGCACAGTGTATCTTCTTTATTGTTTACCACATCACTTAAAACAAGTGAACCTATTGTGCTTGCGAGACAAGAGTTTGTGAATTTAAAAAATGACTGAAAGATTTTAAGTCAGGTGATTGAGAGTAATTGTGGTCCGCCTTGGAGACACACATTATTTTAGTTATTGGAATGTGGTTAAATGTCCTAATAAAAAAGATTCTAAGTTAGGTGATTGAGAACAATTGTGGTCCACCTTGTCATAAATGGTGACACACATCATTTTAGTTATTGGAATGTGGTTAAATGTGCATGGCATGATATTTCAGGCTTTCTCAGTGTTTGTAGAAGTAACAAACTCTCACACACAATGAAGGTCTTCAATTTTCCCATTAAACTACCATGAACCATGTCAAAGTATCTGAAGTCTGATTGAACACTTTAATTTTCACAACTGTTTGTAGAACTAACAAATTGACAATATAATGGGCCTACCTGTATAGATTATTATAATGCTCAAACTATACATGGCTTTTGAGGACTTTTTTTTATCTTATAAAAAAAATAAATTAAGACCTGGATGACGCAAAAAAAATTCAGTTCTTGGTCTCATGTAGAAATGTGAAATTAGACGGTTATGGTTTCAGCCATTATTTTATTTACTCGCATCATAACTTAGTGACGGTTTGTCTTATTCAAAACACACATGCTTGAGCTTGGTTCAATGGAGACAGGAAGATTCTTGTTACTTCTTGAACTTTACTTTGAGTGAAGACAGGGGGAGAGGGCTGGCCATGCATGGCAAGGAATGAAGTGATGTCCGTTGAAATTTTTCTAAGGACTTGGCTTTTGCTAGCTTTGTTTTTACTAGCGATCACCTTTTCTGGCAGTTCACTTGTGTGTTTCTCATTCTCAACAGTTTTCACTGTACACATAGTTTTTTCAGCTGTTTATTATTGACAAACGGAAGTTAAAACCCTCTTGTTACTAGGAATAAAACGATAACGGAAAGAGTTATTGAGTTTTAATCCATTGTATTACAAGAATCCAGGAAGTTATAAGGTGGTGGTAGATGAGTTGAGTTCATGTGCTTATTTTGTTTTGTATTTTTTGTTATGTTTTTTGTTTGCCTTTATTCACTCAGTCAAATGGTAGAAATAATTCCTTGGAAAATGAGATGTGAGTGACGGCTGTGTGCTTAATAATTTCTTGCTAAACTAAACGGGAAGATTAAATTCAGGAGGGAAGTTTGAAGCATTGTTAAAACCGTAAGCCTTTTATAATTATCTGATTCTGTTGAGAAGCATTAGAAAATGGTATGGGTGTTACCAGTAAGGGGGAGTTCTCTCATTGCGCAGGAAGTCAGTATAAGTGTCCAGTTTTCACCTTTTGCATAGAATATATTCTTTTTAGGAATAAATCTTTTGCGTGTAGTTGCTTCAGTTCTTATCACTGCACACAGTGATTCATAGTGCACACAAGTAAGTACCAGACATATTATTTCTTTTGCACTTCAATTTTAGTAATTCTCCCTTGTTCTTTTTTTTTTTTATATATATATAAACTAAAAAATGCACATTCCAAAGCTGTTTGATGAAATAGTACAGTTTATTTTTGTCAAGTTATGGTTTTTGATTTTTCTATGATAATCCTTGAAGAAACTGAAAATTGATCAATCAAGATGAAGACAAAGTACATTCATTTTTTTTTTCAAATAATCTTTACAGCCTACATCCATTTCAATAAATCTTCATTTGTTTCCTTCTAAACAGGCAATCTAAGATATGTGTAGTTGCCTAGACATTGCCTGGTGTGGGATAAAGTCATAGCCAAGCTCAAGCATCCAATCCCTGGATCCTCCCGTCCTGCTTGCTCATCTTAGTATTAATCCCACCGCATACCAGATTGTCACAAAACTGCTGTTGTATTTTTTATTTCGCTGTTGAAAATTGAGATCTTTAGAAGTCTGGAGAAATTGAACATCGCCCATATTTTTCTCCCTCCCCCCTGCTCCCAATCCTTAGAATTCTGGTGATATTTATACTTCCATGTAGCCTACTTACTTTTGTTCAAATCCTTGATGAATTCGATGTCTGGAGAAGTTTTGGCTTTCCCACTTTTTTTTCTCAAATCTTTGAAATTCTGGAGAGCCTAAACTTTTCCAGTGTTTTCTTTTTTCAAACCCGTGGAATTCTCAGCCATTCCGCTTTTCAGAACCAATTTAACAACCTCTCTCCCTTTTCCTGTTTTAATCCATGAAAATCTAACTCTTGTGTAAACATTTGTGATATGCTGCAGTTTGTTCGGGCTCTTGTTGTGGGGCTTTCATAAAGAAAAACCTACGACACTGAGATAATGTTTAGCTCTTTATTCACCTCACATACAAAGGGTATGAGTTTTATTTCCAGGTAGGGAAGATTTTCCTCTAGAGCAGTGCCTGCCAACCTTTTCATAATTCACACCCATTTTTTTCATAAGTGCCAAGTTTTCGTGTTGCCCACCTATATGTATTTCTAAGCTGGTAACAGAATATCACCCCTTACAAAAACTAGTGAATACATGTATTGAAAGGTGATTATTTCAAATGGTATTTGATAAGGCCATCTAGAGGACAGGCATCACAGAGTGGTCATGAAGTCACATATTCATACAGGGAAAACTGGGCTTTTGTTTCTGAATGCCGGTTGAAAGAAGGGAACATGATGTGTTTTGTAAATATTGTCACTATCCTGTTGGGGTCGGCCTGAGGCCTACCTAGCAAGCCTATAGGCCTATATGAAATTAAGAAACATTGAGAAAAGTCCAGACAACTTTGTTCTCCTTATTTTGACGACCGCCTGATTTCATGGTGTCACAAGTGTTTTTTGTTCCTTTTATGTAAAATTTCTTTCTTTTGAAAAAATACTTTTCCACTGGTAAAGATTGCAGTTTTCAACGTCGATATTAATCTATGCATGCCAGCTGTTCTTTTTACTGCATGCTGTGGGTCTCTTACTTAAGGGAAAACAGGGCACAGCAGGACAAAATTGTCTTTTCTTACAAGATATGTCTCATGGACATTAACATGAATTTTTTAAATTATTTTTTTTGGCGCTCTTTAGAATGTGGTGACCATATTATGATCATGACCTTGTCTTAGACCTAATCGCTAATCTGCTTTTAATTTTAATACGGACAAATTTATTTATAATTTATGCTTCCTTATGAAACTGACATTATATTAGAATGTCTTTGATAGTTGAAGTAATATTGTAAAATGTATAGAGCCTGCTTTGGAGAGAGGGATATGCACTTTTTAACGGCATTTCATTATAATATATGCCTATAATTATCGTGACATGTCATGTAAATTTTTGATAGTCAAGTTTTGTCCAGCTGATGAAGTTTTTCTGTGATAAATCGTACAAAGCTTTTCATGTATTAGGGAACTTTGAACAAATTGTTGCATGCTTTTGCATGAAATTTTTAGAATGTATATATATTTATATATAAGGATGAGGAGGGCAAGTGATTGCAATGTAGCCTACACGATGTCTTGTTGTTGTTGTAAATTTCACGGTTTCCACCAAAAAGCGTGAAATGTCAGAGATGTTGGAATGCAGCTGTATGTAGGAAATCTGAGTGCTCCCCTCCCCACCTTCTTTCACTTCACTCTGACTCTGTATTTTAAATGTTCTATTTCTGTAGTGGTCAGGCATAGCCTACTCTGACTTACTATCACAGTTCTGACTGCTGCTACATTTCCACTAAACTTTGTCTCTTTGAGTCGTTAATGGCACTCTGGTGGGATCTTTCCCTTCTACATGTATTTCTCTATAAGAATCTTTGCTTTGCTAACGTACTATCAGGAACTTCACTAACCAATCATTTTTTAAAAGGTTGTGAAACTTATGGTTTAGGGTTAGGTGTTAATAATATACAATGTAGGTATCTATGCGAGAAGTGACGAGATGTTGATTTTTGTGGGTATTGATATTATTATTATTACATTGTCTGAATCTGGGATGTTTAAATCATCCAAAAATCTTCATTATTTTTCAAGATGTCGCAGTTAGTGTAATAATTTCTTACTCTGAATGTGAAAATAAAGCTTTGAGAAAAAAGCATTTAAAGATTTAACTTATTTCTATTGCATCCTACACATGCCCTCTAAAATTGTCTTAAAAGCATTATTTATGTGTAGCCTTCAGATGGATAACATGTTTTACTGATAGATCACACATCAATGATTTATGTAAGATTTTTTTTAAAATCACCGAAAATACCAACATTTGGCAATATTTAGCTACATGTATATCTCAACTTGGGTGTGTGCGGCATCTGGTCTGTTATCGCAGAAAGTCCCACATATGTTGTATTGTGGCATATCCACATTTTCATACCAGGCCTCGGATGATTTCACTGCAATATCGTTTTTATTCTTATAACAAAGTCTTTGCTGGTTTGCTTCGGCAGATTCTCCGTCCACTCTTCTCAGATTATTGATTTTTTACATGGATTAACTCTAGTCACTTGAAAAAGAATAAAAGTTTTAGGACTTTCATATACATGAAGGCTACTTATCTTTTCTTTTGACTGTGTTCTTGGACCAATACATACAATAGTTGAGTTATAGTAGAGGCAAAAATGAGCATACAGAGTAATTTTCGTATGTCTGTTTGTTTACGTCTAGTGTACTATGGTGCATGGAATGAACCATCTATTGTGAAAATTGTTGAAAAAACAAGGCTATTTTAAGGACGGCAATAAGCTGTAGGTCTCCATATTCAACATGCTTTTTTTTTTTATTGCACTGTATTTTCTTTTGTATCTTTGATATGGTGTTGGGGCTTATATTTTTATTCTTATCTGAGAACATCATTTTTTTTTATTGGAAAGTATTAATAGTATTATGTTATTCGAGTGTGAGTAAAAGGAATAGGCCTACAATACTTTGTCTTATGATGTTTATATTGCTAAAAGTAAAGTCCTTAGAAGAAAGGTTTCAAGTAAAAAAAGAATCATGTTGTTTTCTTATTATATTTTTTCTACATTCAACGATTGTCAGTTTGTAATGGAGGAAAAGTTGTACATGCATACCCACTATTTTCTTTGCACTGCTAGACTAACTAGATAGTGAATATGATTTAATGTGCATGAACAGAAAATACTTTCCTCAATGAGGATGATACCATGATTATTTGACTTTTCTTATTACACATAGGCTACTATGTAAAACAAATGAGATTTTGTTCGGTACTTGGTACCGTGATGGTTGAGCTGAAAATACTGTCTGTTCTATGTGTTTGTTTGAGTGATCGTGGATGCCAAAACTTGAGAGATATCTTGTCATTGTTTCTTTGTACTCGATATTGTTAATGTTTTTTGCTGTCTTCTGTCAAAGATTGATTATTGATCTGACCAAGTTGAGCTAAAGTTTTTACCAGATGATTTAATAAATTCACCAAAGGTTTTCTGCAAAATCAAAGTGCCTTGTAGTTTTTAAGTCAATTTTCATTTGGTTAAGTGTGTTCTTGTATTTTATTTTTCTTATTTTTTTCTTTTGGGGCAATTGCTTTGGATACAAAACATACAATCAATCAGCGAATTAATCATGTTTATTCATCTCTGTATGGAAATTTGAGGTACAATGGCATGTACATTTAGGCCTACATGTAAACGCATACAACAAGCTCAATGTAAATATAAAAAAAGTGTAAATGTGTCAGTCATTAACATTCATATATGCCTTTGTTGGTTGCCGCTGTGCAGCGCCCTGGTGAGTGAGAGTTGACATGACTTGCTCAAGGACACCATATTGGTCATCCATTGTGATCAAGGTTACACATAGCGGCTTCCCACATTCTCTGTGAATCAGAGTTCACTAACCTCTGGGCCTATGGCATGAAGTCATATAGAACACCATTGAAAGCAAAATCTTGTCTTTAGGATGGGCACTAACTTTGAAACTACTTCGGTCTCCATTTCTGGATGTTGTGGGATATTACATGTAGTACTGTCCAATTCCTTGCTTCGTATAATAAGGCCTCTTTTGAAGACACCCCCAAAAAAGTAATATATTATGTGTATTTCAGTAGCCTACCTGAAATGCCAAAACCAGAACAAAAAGACATATTTATTTGTAGCTCTTAGTAGGCTATATGGGCCTATGTAGAAACATGTTAAGTGCCAGCAGATCATCATGACTTTGACGTTCCGTTCATGCGGTAGAGCAGAATTTTTGTCATTTATATAAAATGCACCAAACAATGAAGGGATGACGTTGGCGGGTTCACTTCCCTGGTCCTTAAAGCTCATGCTACTATTTAGCCTACCTCTATCAATATTTTGGTCCACCTGCCTCACTCTCTCTCACGCTCTCTCTCTCTCTCCGTTTGTTTTTTTCAGGCTGTACATTTACAGTCATTTCCAAGAACCATCATGTAATCCCTTGTCCACATTCTATGTAAGATTGTCACTCCATTTCCCCCACTTAATTGAGAAGTTTCATTCTGAGAGTCATCTTTCTTGGAAAAAAAATTCTTTTAGGACCATTCCTGCTATAAAATGTTTATGCATCCATATTCATAGGATTGGGGATTTGCTCCACTCTCATGGTGGTCTATTTTTAAAAAATATATTTATTACTAATAATAAAAAATAAAAAATTGATGTAATTTATGTGATTATGACGGTCATGTACATTTTTTTCTTTTTTTTTCTCTCACAGTGATGGCACAACATGCATGGAAGTTTTGCGATTCGAGAAGGGAATGTTGGACAAACAAGTAAGTTCACATGACGTTTTGATTGTTGAAACCCAAGCAAAAACATCTGAATATGATTGTTACTGGTCTGTGTTATAAGAAGGTATCGTTAGAGTAGCCAGTATTCCTGTGTGCACACCTGCTGGGGTAAAGGAAAATGGAGAAGAAAAGCAAAGCGTAGGCCTATAAAGCCAAAGCCAATAAGTATACCCACCACGCACTGACATGACATTTCTCGAATAGAAGATTTAGATCGTCTAAAGTGTGATAAATGGTCTCAGCCTCCTCAATTCAGTAGGAAAAGACACTTAAAGTGTCTTTTTCTAACTGTTCCTCGAGATTCGTGAAATGAGCCTCTCAAGGTCATTAGAGGTCAGATCTGACATGCCTATCAATCGAAAATGAAATCTCTCGGTATGACCTCCCTATCCTGTAAATTTTATGCTTCCCCCAAAAATTGCACAATTTGGTCAAAATCAGGGGCTAAGCAGCTCTAGTAGTTGTTCATTTAAGGGTAGGCTACCAATTTCCATTGAGGCCATTTCTTGATAACAACGTTGGGATAAACTGAGCACCAGATCTCTAGAAATATACAATGGGATAAGGACATGTTTTGAATATTTATTTATAGAGGCACCAGCTTCTTTGGCTGCTTTAGCCCATAATGGACATGTTCCACGGTTGTTCTCTGTAGTTCATGTATACCTAGACTAGTGAACATGACTCTTATGAATATTATAGTTTTCATCATCATAATATAATGATTATAATGTTCTAATGCTAGATTCAAAGGTCTGACAATTTGCAGTTTTGGTGTACTCTTGATCTTAATCTTATCTTCTAACACTCATTTGAGCATTACATGTATATAGGAAATTCATTAGACAGGAGGAATAGGCAGCCTACATGTTGTCGTTACATATTATTTTCTGTGGTGTTTTTCTAAACTGTACACTTTTATGACTGTCACAGTTAACTGTTGGTACATTTACTTTTAATGGGTTAATTGTCTCAAGACATAAATGATTGAAACTTGAAAATGTTTAGAGCATTTAGAATCATGCTATGATGTATGTATGGTTGCTACAGCATGTAAGCCTACACTGCAGTTTTTTAAAACTATTTCTCACCCCCCCCCCCCCCAACCCCTCCCTCTCTGTGTGTAGATCAGTCAACTCAAAGACAGTTTGAGTGTCACGCAAACCCAAGCCCTCAGACACAAGAGTTCCCTGATAGAAGAGAAGATCGAGTTGCAGCAGAAGAAGCTGAGGGAGGGTGGAGTCGAGGCCTGGAAGGGTAAGTTGTTTGTTGTCATTTTTAGAAACGCCTGATGTGGATTTTTAGTGACAGCGAAGTGCTACGCAGCATGCAAATGGCAACCCTCAGGGAAACTTAAGCCTGATTGGGTGCTTAAGTAAAAACCAAAACAAGAAGAGGCTAAAACAGCTGAGGCTGGCACCTCGATTAATAACCCACTCCTTACTACAACCACTTTTAGAAGCCCACTGTGTTTTAATTTACATTTTTAGCCTTGCCTGGACTTTTTCTGCGTGAATTTGTCCTCTCATGTTTAGTTTCTTTGCTTTCATTTCATTCTGCTCTTTCTAGCTACTTATCAGTCTATCTATCCGTCTGTCTGTAAATCTGTCTGTCTGTCTATCCATCAGTCTGTCTATCCTTATATCTATCTTTCAATCTATCCATCCATGTGCATACTCATCTATAAATCTATTCAAGTATTTATCTATCAATTGCTCTGTTGATCTATCTACCTGCATAATTTAGATGTACTGTGTTGGCCTGCCTAATTTTATGGGCCAGCTTTTTCAGCAATAGGCCTATGTTGTATTTTAAGACTTCTCTGGATGATAAAAAACTGTCTTTGTCATCTCCTCAGTGTACTTAGCAGCGGTGAAGCATGAAGCAGTTGGCTTTGAGCAAGAGGCGCGCCAGTTTGCAAGACTTGGGGAGGTTCAGAAGGCAGAGTTGATGATGAACAAAAAGAAATACGCCGAGAAAGAGGTAGGATTCTTATTACATTTTTAGTGTTCTGATCAGTACGTTAACTATATCAATATTTAAAACTTCTTTGCATGGAAAATCTATAGAGTTTGTAGCATTGTTTCAAAACCTATATTTTGACCTTGGTGGATCATGCATGGATTCTAAGTACACTATAAGTCATCATTCACTGAACAGATGCTTTTGGGTAAAGTAAGCTACCGGTACCTTTACGAGCGTTGCGTCCTTACACGCAAAAAAGCAATGATTGCTCCATCTTTTTGACCGACTGAAAGTATTATCTTTTTTTCTCTGCATCCATAATCTTTCTTTTTGTCAAAGTACATGTAGTTATTATTTTTCAACTTTTACTATATTATAGTGTTCACTTGCTCTTCAGCAGAGAGCGCCCTTTGCCCCTGGCTACCTCACAGCATGTCTCATAGGCCTACCATGTAGTAATAGGATTCAGTGAATAAGCCTGCAATCAAGTAGGCTACATTGTAAGTTATGATATGCAAAACTGCCAGGAAAAACGTATGTGTTATATGAGGCCTTAGTACTTACTTTAGTGTTGGCCTATATTTTGTACTGACTGAGAGGTTTAGTCTGACTATTTAGCAAGATACTATTCCGATTTGCAATTCTTGCTTTTTATTTCTTTAACATAATGATTGCAAATTATGTTTCTGAACGCTTAGAATATATTTTTGCCACTCATGGATTGTTTTTTCCCTCTCTCTTATCTTTCTCAGATGGCGGCGATCAAGGCAAAGATACCTGATGCCTGAGACAAGTCTGTGAACCACTTGGTCTACACTCAACGCACATACTGCCTTCTATTGTCTCAAAAACATCAGGTTTTCTGCTTCCTACGCTGGGATTTTGGATGGCAGAGAAAAATATTTTCTGTCCCCTTCTTTCAACTCAAATTGTTCTCTCCGACAGAGATGTTTGTGCCACCAGAAGATTTCTTTGTGTGGTCGTAATTGGACTAGGAGAGAAACCCTGCAAGTTCAACATCCTTGCACAGCCGTTTTGATTATAAACGTTAAGATCAGAGGGCACGCTTCTTAAATGTCCTCGTGGCATTGCAAGTTCGTAAAACCGAAACATACAATTACATTGGCTGTCAAGGTCAGTGTTGTCATGTAAATTAAAAGCATTGCACAAGAATATTCCAAATTATGCTCTTTGAAGTTGGGTCACTTTTTTAACGAGAGATTATATTTTGCATTAGTTTTTTTTTAAATGTTAATGCCATTATTCGCCTTACTTCAAAATTTTGTGTGGGATCTCATAGAAATATCAAGTAGTTTTCACATTAACCAGATTTATTCCTCATCGATATGAAAGGTAAACTTTCAGTATTATCGCAGACACTATATATCATACCAGTGGGTCACTCCTATCTTCCACTCTGTTAAAAAAAAGTACCCATCTAGTGCTAGTAATGATTCAAGGCACTGCTGGCTCCTTGCGTGCAGTAACGTGTAGGGCGACAAATGGTGTTAAATTGTTTCATGTTTCAGGAAAATGTATTGTGCCCTTTTTTGCCAGTTTTATAGGAAGAAGATATGATTTTTAAAACTTTTTACGCAGTCAGTGATTTTTTAAAATCCTTGGGAATTTTTTCCACACCGTACAGGCTAGGCCTACAAAGTGATAAAATCTTTAGGTGCTATAAAGTGTAAAGACCTTCTTGGTGTTTTTTATAGGTTAGTGAATGCAAAGTACCATACGATCACAACAAACATTAGGATTTCTGCAGACAGCAAATATCACATTTTTCTGGGAATGGACTGTCAATGATGATTCAGTGTCTGTGGTTTTATAAAACAGAAAGAAGCTTTTGGTGTTGCACAAACCCTTGCATTTATATCAGAAATTTTGGAAATTTGTGCTCTTTCTAAAAGGATGTTTCTATCAGTGGTAGTTTGGTTGAGTGATTAGTTGAGTGAACGTGTTTGACTGACAATGTCAAGCAATGCCCTGTGCAACGCTTTTGAGATGAATGATTATTGGACCGGCGCTGTGGTGTAATGGTTAGGCTCTTCGCCTTGCATGCGAAAGATTCCAGTTCGATCCCCATTCACGGACGATCTGGTTTTTTTTTCTGCTGTGATTTTCCCCTCTCAGTATGGGTTGGCCCTGACAGGCAGGGTCGAAGTAGCCCGTCTCTTAAATGACCTTAGAGTGTTGCAGGGGACGTAAAACTGGTAACCAAACCAAACCAAATGATTATTGTGACGAGTTCTTCAGCAAGACATTTATCCTCAGTCTCATGAATGCTCCACAACCGTCTGTGAGATTGCTCTGAATGAATGAAATAATTTAATTGTACATACATCTCCTTGAACCATGTATAATTTATTGTTCATAAACCAGAGAGTGTATTTGTGTACTTGATCTTTGAGTGTCAGTGCTGTCACTGTTCATGAACAGAGGAATACAAAAGAATACAGTGTATAATGAGTCTTATTTGTGTTGTGAGCTTTTCTTGATACTTTATTTTCTGCTTCACATGTGAGTACAACTGTTATATTTTAAAGCAGTGTCGGCCGAACTACCAGCGCTGTGATGTTATGGTTAGGCTCTTCGCCTGTCATGCGGAAGACCCCGGTTCGATCCCCGATCATGGACGATCTGGGTTTTTTTTCTGCTGGGATTTTTTCCTCTCAGCCTGGGTTGGCCCTTACAGGCAGAGTCAAAGTAGCGCGTCTCTTAAATGACCTTACAGTGTTGCAGGGGACGTAAAACTGGTAACCAAACCAAATTGGCTGAACTTGTAGCTTCAACAGCCATGACACAGAGAGTGACATTACTCAAGGAGAAGTCTGGTCAAAACTTTCCTGCTGTCACCACAGCTTTCATACTTTCTTAGGGCAGAAAACCTGTGCAGTATTTCTTATCAAAGCTACACTCCTGCACCTGTGCACTGTTTACATTCTGGACTGAAAAATCACTGTGCTTTTATCAGAATGTAGTATTGTATTTTTTTTTGTTCAGAGCTTAAAGTTGAAGTAGCAAGTCAATGGTCATATAACCCTATTATATTATGATACACGTATACAATAGGTCTGTTTGTGTGAGCATAGCACTCTGAAGAGTTCAATTTATGAAGAATTACTTCAGTTGAATCCTTTGTGATATCAATTAGTGATTCAGTAGTTTCAGGTATCAACCTACAATTAGATGCCTCATTTATAGTCAGTCCATCACAAATTTTGAAGATCACTTTTGATAGAGTGGAGGGGATTTGACCAAACTTTGATGCTGGTCATATTTCATTTCGTCTATTTATCAGGTAGTTATTGCCCCAAGAATCAGCTCTATTGACCGGCGCGGTGGTGTAATGGTTAGGCGCTTCGCCTATCACGCAGAGGACGTGAGTTCGAGGCCCGCGTGGGGC
>JAUKPP010254241.1:0-12387 GCA_032273245.1 Phyllaplysia taylori
TTTTTTGTAGTTTTTAAAAAAATGTTTTTTGTCAGATTTAATAGATTTTAATGGTTCTTTTCATTAGGATTTTTTTTTTCTATGGTATTTTTTTCTAAGCAGATTCTAACAGATTTTGGGACACATTGATAGGCCTATGGGGAAAATGTTAGGAAGCCTACGCTTGACAGATAAACAGAGAATAGTAGTACTAAAGAAAGTCATTCGTGAGCAGTTGAGGATGAAAGAAGGGTAAACAGGAAGAAGCAGGAAGATAGTAACAGAGCAGTGGGAGGTGAAGAAAAAGTGACGCCCGTACGAAGACGAGTTCTCTACTTGTTTCTTTAAATAAGATCAGTAAAAGACAAGGTCGCCAGAGGCCGAATATAACAAGCTTAAATGAGCACGAGGTCAAGCATTGATTTTGTACTCACGTAGTCTTGTGAGGTAACAAAAAATTGTCTCCAAGCAGCTATTCCCTTTAGAGTTTAGAAAACTCCCAATTATATGGCTTTTTAATTTTTATTTTTTTGCATTGATCTTATTTTAAGAAACTTCCGAAGTAAGATATGAATCCATTAAAAAATACGATAATGTTGAGACAAATTAAACAAAGACCTGTGTAAAGTTTGGAAGAAATTCCGGCAGCCGTTTCGGAGAAAATAGAGCAAAAATTATGCCACGAATTTTTGACAGCACTAAGATTAGTTTTACTATGCTTTATGAGGCTATCTGAAAGTTAGAAATTATTTAGTAAGGCGCTATCTTCCTTTTCTGGTTTAGGCCTATGAAGCGCCAACTTGTTTTTGCCACTGTTTTAGCACCTTGGATTACAATACCAATTATTCCTTTTATCATTAACCAATTCTGTAGAGGCCACAAATAGTTGCTTGTTTTCAAAGAGGCGAATCATCTATTACAAACTTTGTAGTATTCATCCCTATGCAAAACAATCAGCAAAATAATCGACCCCAAGTTGGGATTTTCGATCGCGTATCGATTATCGTAACAAGCAGGGGCGTCGTTTTAAGGTGACAAGGGAAGCGATCAGAGTCGGAGCCATTTGCCGATGTCTTCCATATCTGCCAGCAGGTCGCCAGGATCTATTGCTTCCGACAATCTGGACGAAATCTGTGACCTCTAGCTACGCCCGCGACGGGTCAGAGAACTACTTGGTATATTTCTAGTGTTTTTGTAAACGATTTGGGGATATTTGTGGTTAGGAGTAATTTGTTGGTGGCACAGGCTGGAACTCCAAAGCGTTGGGTGGTGGGTCGAAGTGATTTCGAGGTGATGGTGTGGTAAGGATAAAGAATTGCAGGCAGCACGCACAGTTTGGTGTTTGGGGAAGTAATTGGTAGGATCCGAATAAGTGCCTCAATGATATATTCGCTTTATACGGATTAATATTGTATAAATAGATAATAATCAGGTGATAAATAGTACTTAATTGACCCCTGTAGGGAAATTTGCTTTGCAATGGTGCATACAAATAAAATCATAATATTTCATTCATGCAATAGCGCATACGAGCAATTCAACATTATACACAACAATCTATTAATCCTTGTTTTTGGTTTCCCCCCTTTATTTTACAGGTTGAGTAATTTTTTGTGGACGGGGTTGGGGAGGTGGTGGAAAAAAAACCGTTCTTAGTGTAGTTGTTTATGTTAGTTTTTATGGCACTATCAAGGCTATAAGGTCATATTAATGCCAGGGAGTAGATTAGGACAATAGCAACACAGAAAGAAGTAGAAGGAGCGGACCACACTAGAGCGCCCGCAAACCACCCACAAAAACGTTTTGTTCCCCACCTAAACCACTAGATGGCTGCCTTGAATTAGATAATATGGTGTTTCTTCACCTTATGAAAACCACTTGGTGGCTACGTTGGATTAGATACAGTTTAATGTTTCTCTGATTGGGAAAATCGTTACTATAATTTCAGATCCACTGTATTATTGCCATGGGAAAGGCAATCTTTAGCAACATACAAAGAGCAAGAAATACCAAATGCACCAAACGCTTTTGAGGTTTACATTACGGTAGTTTGGTTTTTAATAATAGTTGTATTTATTTATCCGGATTTACTGAAAAGACGAATTTCCCAGACGTAATATACGATTCCACCTCTAGACTACTATAACGTTATTTCTTTGTTATTTTTGTCCTCCGTATTGTGTGAAAATCTATTTTTCGTTTATTTCTTAGTGTTTTTTTGGTGTGCTTTGTTTGCTTTTCTAAGCCGATCTCCCTCGTGCCCCTTTATAATGAGTGTTGTCTAGAGATAGGATTACTGGCGGTCATGGAGGGCAGAACCCGACAGAGACTACAGATCTGAGGGAGGGAAGACAAATTTGTTCTCTCGCTCGAGGAAAATTTGATTTAGACACACTCGGCCAAGGACACAAATGCACACACATACAAACAAACACACATACAAACAAACACACATACGCAACATTATGAGATTTTTTGGGGAATAAAAGCTGCATGAGGGAAACAACCAAGCACAATAATGAATATGAGCACTCAGAGAAGGAGATAAACAAACGCACACAAACACATACACGCACACGAAAACAAACAGAGATTACACACGCGTAAACACGCTGGTGTCTCAATGTCCTTCTTTGCATCCCCAATGAAAACGTGAGAGAGAGAGAGAGAGAGAGAGAGAGAGAGAGAGAGAGAGAGAGAGAGAGAGAAGAGAGAGATGCTTTTGTTGGGTTTGATTTAACCCGGCCCTTGAAACACTAAGGAAGTTAAGCAGCGGGCGCTACGTTGACCAAACTTTTTAAAGCCAACCAAGCCTGAGAGGTACACACTATCCCACGAGACAGGCAGAGGGGTTCATCCAACGTAGGGATTGAACTCCTGTCCTCCGCTTGACCATTACCACAGACACCGGTTAGCGAGATTGAGGGTGGGGAGGGGGGGGGGGGGGAGAACAAGTGGAAAGACAGAAAAAGAAAAAGCTCACAGAGGTAGCTCAATTTTGAGAGTTATGTAATTCGTTTCTTTTTGTATGAGTTCAGGGTCCTTTTTGACACCGTAAGACCATTTCAGTACCAGTTTGGTTTTTTTCGGGGGGTTGTCCAGTTTTACATCCCCTACCACACTGTAAGGTCATTTAAGAGACGGGCTACTTTGACCCTGACCGTCAGGGCAACCCAGACCTGAGAGGGGAAAATCCCAGCAGAAGAAAAACCTCACACTGTCCGCTCTCGGGATCGAACTCGAGTCTTCTGCATGACAGGCGAAAAGCATAACCATTACACCAAAATGCCAGGAAGTAGGTTAGAACAGTGACACTTAGAAAGAAAAAAGAAAGACCAGACCATATCAAACCACCGACCAACCACGCATAGCCACGTACATGTTCATAACCAAAACGCCTAAAAAAAAGGACAACTTAGTGAAATTGCGTTTCAACATACGAGACCGTAAAGTCAAGCTCAATCGCTGCATACCCCCCTCCCCTTGCACTCCCTTTTTTGTTTTTAGCATAATTTACGGTGTAATGACTACGCTCTTCAACCATGAAGTAGAGTGCCCGAGGTCAGTTCCAACATGGGGAAGATGTGGTAAAGAGCTCGGCCACTTTTTTGTGCCCTTTTCGTTACTCGTTACGTCGATTCGCCGTCTCCAGAGATCCGTCCTTTCACCCCAGGTTGGCCCTGACAGGTACGGTCGAGGAAGTCCGTTCCATAAATGACCATACAGTGTTGCAAGGGAAAAAAAAGAAAAAAAAAAAGAACCCCAAACAAAACTTCTTTATCATGTTTTTGTTCTTTTTTCTTTTCTTTTTTAGATTTTCTTCTTTACTTATCTCTACTTCCGCCTGTGATCTCGACCAAACAGTAATTATGGGAAACCGAATGCGCTTAGTGACAAGTAGTCCCATGCAAGGACATCATTCACATCCACGGAACGCGCTTCAAGTGTTCTTCTGCTCCTCTTGTACGGGAGAATGTCTCAATGGCGAGCTGACACACTCCGAGATCAACGCTGGACAATGGGGCTGGAAAAAATCCGAATGTTGTTTTAATATATTCGAATAATTTTAAGAGTACAACGAAATTGGATATGTCCTTTTCTGTTTCGTTTTGTTGACCTTAAAAGAAAAAGACCTATGTCTCTTTAGAGTTAAGATAGTCTTATTTGTGTGGGGTATCGATGGCGGGGGATATTATCGGAGGCTAGGAAATACACAAAGAAAAAATACAACATTACAATCTTAACACTTGGAAAGAAGGAGTAACAGACTATACTCGAGTGCCCATTTGCACTCATTTCTTCTTTCTTTTACTTGATCAGAAAAGAATATTTTTAGAGTAAAAAGAACTTCCTATGCCTCATATTATTAACCTACGTAGTAAACAATCTATGGGTGTTTTTAAAGATGGTTATTACAGTGGGTTTTACAATAAAATAGCTGTCTTAGAGTGTGGGAATTATCGGAACAGTAGCATTTACTGGCATTATTTACACTGCAGCTACCCACCCAACATTCTCCGAGCCCTTCCCCGTGAAAATGGCGTTTAACTTACTCGATGCATTTCAACCTGATAATGTTGCATCTGCTCTCGTACAATAAAAAATGCATAGCGTTTGACAGCAGTCTATTTTGCAGTTTATTATTACTCCAGTAGACCAAAATCATTGGGAAACTTTGGCAACTTCCTGGGAAGCATACTGTGCAACCGGCGCTGTGCTTCAATAGTTAGGCCTGTCATGCGGAAGACCCGAGTTCGATCCCGGTCGTGGACAATCTGGGTTATTTTCTGCCGGGATTTTTCCCTCTCTGTCCGGGTTGGCCCTGACAGGCAGGGTCGAAGTAGCCTGTCTCTTGAATTACATCACAGTGTTGCAGGCGACGTAAAATTGGAAACCAAACCATACTTTGGAAGACGTCATTTTACAAGCGCTCAAAGACTACAAAAATACTGACAAGATCTTTTGCTATGCTCAATCGGATGCCAATGCTCACTCGGGTCATGTAAGGAAAATTTTCGTAATATGCTTTTCCCCAAGAAACAAATGTCGAGCCCGGGCTAAGGTTGTTCTTTTGCCACCAATTTTTTAATTAAAAAAAAAAAAAAAATCCCCCCCCCCCCCCACACACACACAACTTTAAGATTACTACTAGACAACCAAGGCCATTTTTTCCACTTAAAAGAATGGCGATCTAAAATGAGGGTATAATGCTAACAAAGAGGCAGACTTCTCCCCCCCCCCTCCCCCTCCTCCTTCGGAGGGTGTAACGGGGGTACGCGGGATTCCGGTTTTGTTACCAGTTTTACGTCCCCTGCAACACTATAAGTTCATTTTGAAAGACGGGCTACTTCAACCCTGCATGTCAGGGCCGACCAGAGGAAAAATCCCAACAGGACGAAAATCAGATCGTCTGCACGTGAGATCGATCTCGGGTCTTCCGCATGAGAGGCGAACAGCATAACTATTACACTACAGCGCCCGTTCGGGATTCTGATAGCAGGTGAAAAACAAATCAGGCAACTTGAGACCGAAATCCCAAGTGAGAGTTAAACTTGCGTGATAAAGAAGAGTCGACTACCCCACCGTCTACTGGCGTTGTGACCTTGTTTCAACACATTGATCCAATATTGACTCTTAATTATTCTTTTCTTCGCTAACTTTGCCCGTGAGATTGGGTTTAGTTTCCAGTATTACGTCCCTTTCAGTACTATAAGGTCTCTTAAGAGACGGGGAACTTCGAACCTGTCTGTTACGGTCAACCGGGGCTGAAAAAGACAAATCCGAGCAGGAAAACACCAATATTAGTCCTTACGTGAGGATCAAACTCGGGGCTTACGTATGATGGGCAAAAAGCCTAACCATTACACAACAGTACAGACGCTCGTTTGAGATTATCACCTGCATCTCAGATTCCTTTTCGTATTGATGCGAAATTACAAATTTGTTCATGTAGGGTTGGGGGTCAATATACGATTTGGGATAAAAATAGCTTTTTTTTTTTTTTTTCGTAAAACAAGGCACACGATGGATAGTTTCGGAATGTTTGGTTCTATAGTTCAAAACGACCTACAAGCAATTTACAATAGAATTGTTAAATTCCTGTTGCAAACTGAAGAAAACTTAAGTGGTATGCAAAGAGGTTCTATCAACATCGCTCGGCAAGCTGGAAAATAATCAAACTGTCCGAGAATCAGTCAAAACGAGAAGTCCAAGACCGAGATCACTGGAGAACTAACTAATGAAGACACTATGCCCCATATGGAACAAAGAGGATTAAGACCTAAGATGTAATTGCTCGGAATTAAAATATAGTTGCACATAAATGTTATCCGGATTTACCCCAGCTTCAATTGAACAAGCCTTGCACATCGATTGGACAGCTCAGCTTTGTGGGACTTGTCCGTTCCTTGTTCTTGATCGAACGGTGGACGTCGCTGAAGTTGTAGTTGGTTTGGTTTGGTTACCAGTTTTACGTCCTCTGCAACACTGTAAGGTCATTTAAGAGACGGACTACTTCGACCCTGCCTGTCAGGGCCAACCCGGGCTGAGAGGGAAACAATCCCAGCAGAAAAAACCCAGGTCGTCCCCGATCGGGGATCTAACCGGGGTCTTCCATATGACAGGCGAAGTGCCTAACCATTACACCACAGAGCCGGTTTGTAGTTGGTAGAAACAGGACATTGGTAGAGATACAGTCAAACCTGGCAAAGACGATCGCTTAATATCAAGAAAAATTGGACGTTTTAGACAGGTGGTCGTCTTGGGGAGGCACAATAAATACAAGAAACGCAGTTTGGGAGTCGACGGAAAGTGGTCCTTTGTGCAGGTGCTCGTCTTAAACAGGTGGTCGCTTAAGCAGGTTCAACTGTAGTGTTATAAGTTCTACTGTTACTATGTAGGCCTAGTAGCAAATTGGGCATCCACAGGAATACAAAAGAAGTCTTTTTGGAGGAATGAGGGTTTCGGGGAAATAGGTAAGTTTGGTTTGGTTACTAGTTTCACGTCCTTTGCAACACTGCAAGGTTATTAAGAGACGGGCTACTTGGACCATGCCTGTGAGGGCCAACTCGGGCTGAGAAGGAATATATTCCAGTGAAAAAAAACCCAAATCGTGTGCACGTGGGATCTAACTCGTGTCTTCCGCATGATAGGAGAAGACTCTAACCATTACACCACACACGGAATACAAAATGAGTTTTCATGGAGGAGTAGGTGGTTAAGAAAGATGAGAGGGAGAGGTAGACGATTAGGAGTTTCTGACGTAGGAAGATGAGGAGGAAAAAGAAGTGGTAGCAGAAAGAGAAAGAGGGAAAGAAAGATAGAGAGTGCGAGGAGGCAGACAGTGAGAGAGAGAGAGAGAGAGAGAGAGAGAGAGAGAGAGAGAGAGAGAGAGAGAGAGAGAGAGAGAGGTGGGGTAAGTGTAGGGAGAGAGGGAAATTGGTTCGAATGTGCTCGATTGATATAATAGCATACTTTTTAGTCCAAAATCAAAGTCCTATTTCAAACCACAAAGTAGGCCAAATAATTATATTCACAGCCGTTTATCGCATCAGACCCTAAACGCACTGAAGCAGACAAAATATTTTTTTGGGTGGAAACCGAGCCACAAAACACAATGTGTAGACTTTGTTTTGATACACCGATTTCGAAAATGTGGTTATTTTTCTGATGAGATGCTTATTTTGTTGTTTTGATGTGCCAAAAAATAACTTCCGCGGAGAAAACATCAAAGGGTCGGTGAAATCGAGCAACTAAAATTTGCTTGCGCATTTAGGGCCTTAAGTATTTTCTTATACTCCACCACAAGCTCCATCCCCTCTCCCCCTCTCCCCACAAAAGTCTCAGTTAAATCATCAGTTTCTTGGGGAAGAATGGCTCTATCCCCAACCCCTTTTGGACAAGGGTGGAAGGCATTTTGGTCCCAGTACTGTCCGGGTGTTTTTTCATATTTCCGCAATTCTACATGAAATAGACTAATAATATCTATTTTAATTTTTGTTTTGGCTAGGGTTTTGCGGCTCCATCAACTCTGTAAGATCAATTTGGCGCCTAGAATAATTCGAAAGCATTTTGGGTAGGGATTAATATTGTATCTATATATCAATGAAAAAATAAACAGCAAAAGTGGCCGCCCCAATCCATGTGTTCTTAAATTTCCTCTTTTCTTTTGGAGAAAAAGATCATCTTGTTATTGGTTGAATTACTATCAGAGCGCACTCAAAATGATCATCGCCAATATTTTGACGGCTGACACACAATTTCCTGCGTTAATCGTTTAAGCCCGGTTGCTGCCTGTTTGAAAAGAAAAATCCAAAAGACGCACCCTAAATACTGAACCCGTCTTGTAAAAAAAATAACGATAACAACAACATCAGTGAAACCATCTCAAAACAGCGCTTGCTTGGTTTTTATATGAGAAAATAATATGTTATTCAAAATGTTCCACTTTTCACATCGTAGAAAGAAACCGGAGTAAAAACAACTGAGAAAAAAAGGATGACAGTTGAAGAAGAAAAATCATTCATCGCTTTTTGCTCTTTTGCTCTACATTTCTTTGGTTTTAATTTCTCTTTTACCACTTCGGTCATAATTTGTCGACCGATTCGGTTATTATGTCTTAAGATTCCGAACACACCGGTAGACATCCCACCCACCCCATTTATCTTTATTTCTTTTACATGATAATATTATATTACAATCCGTCAACATAAATCCACGCCAGAAATGGCCAGCAATGGTTAAATTATGGCTAACGTCTTTTGGAGTCGTTTCCGCTTACCATTTATTTACCCGATGTAAAAAACAACAACCAAAACCACCAACGTTCTTATTCCTTTTCTATTGCTAAGTTAGTTAATGAAGTAAATGCCTTTAGAAACTAGTATATGGATTGTCATACCAGTAGAGATAGCAAGAAGTGGATTGATGATTTGCAGTTTATCTGGGAGTAAAGAAAATGTCCTCATTAACTTATACCTTAATAATTAGTCTTACGTATTATGACAAAAAAGAAATGTCTAGGGTAAAAAAGGGTTCTCGGAAGGCGTCAATGGAAAAAAAAAAGAGAATATTCAGAAGGATGTATTCTCTCTCTGTGTGTATATGTATGTGTGTGTATGTATGTGTGTTTGTGCGCCCGCGTGTGTTTGTGTGTGTAAAGGAAGGGGGAGAGGATGTCAGAATAATTCTTTTCAGAATATTATGTGTTTGCGTGAATATTGCTTTCAAGCGGGGCTTTGCGCTATATAAATGCAGTCATAATTATCATTATCATTATTATTATTGTCATTATTGTTCTTTACACACGTCCAGGCCTTCCTGTTTTCGCCACCCACAATCTCGTGTTTCTTGACGAAACAGACGGGCGTGTTTTTAATACTCAGCCGCTTCATCATTTTGGTCAACCTCACCTGGCCTGAGCAGAGTTAAGTCTGCGCACTTGATGAGAAGTAATCAATTTGATCTTATCTAGTGCAACAGGTTGTGTGTCCATCAATGAATACACACGCTAGCTTATACTGGGTCTCTGAAAAGTTTTGTTTGGTTTAGATTTTACGTCGTCCACAATACTGTAAGGACAGATTTTTAGAGATAGGTTTCTTCGACCCAGTCCTTCTATAAGTAAATGATACAGACCCAGCTAAAAAAGCAAAAGCAAAAAGAAAAAAAGAGGCGAACAAAAAACCCAAAAGCCTGTCAAATTTTTTTACTGTGACTGTCAAGGACAACCCGAGCTAAGACAGAACACCATAATTATGTTAGTCCAACGCTTGGATCGAACTCCAGTCTCCTGCATGAGAGGCAAAGAGCCTAACAATTACACCACAGAAAGTTTGGTGTATGTCAAAGAATTAATTAGCCGTATGTATTATGACAAAAAAGAAATGTCTAGGGTAAAACAAAGTTTGTTGGAAGGCGTCAATGGACGAAAAAAAAAAAGAATATTCAGAAGGAAGTATTCTCTCTCTTTGTGTATATGCATGTGTGTGTATGTGTGTCTGTGCGCCCGCGTGTGTTTGTGTGTGTAAAGGAAAGGTGAGGGGATGTCAGAATAATTCCTTTCAGAATAGTATGTTTTCGTGAATATTTAAGAGAGTGGAAAATAAAGAGATAGTGAGGGAGGCAGAGAGAAACAGATGAGTAGAGAAAAGCAATGGAGAGGGCAAGCAAGGATATTAGAGAGAGATAAAGGGAGAGAGAGAGAGTGATTGAGAGAAAATGAGGCGAAGAGAGAAAGAAAGAGAGAAAGAAAGAGAGAGAGAAAGAGAGAGAGAGATCAGTGGAGAAAAAGCAATGGAGAGGGAAAGCAAGGGCATTAGAGAAAGATATACGGAGAGAGAGAGAGAGAGTGACTGAGAGAAAATGACGTGAAGAGAGAGAGAGAGAGAGAGAGAGAGAGAGTGAGAGAGAGAGAGAGAGAGAGGGAGGAATAGAGAGAGATATATAGAGTGTACATGTGAGCGCAGGCGTATTTTTAATGCGCCTCAGTAATAGTAGGGACAGCCATGTTATCACAGTTGTGTGATATTGCGACATACATGCATCAATATTAGGGTCGTGTGGGGGAGGTGAAAAGTGGGTATAAGATACCCTTATTTTGCATCACTTTATTCCCTTTCTATTTGATGGTGAATCTCGTTATGGTGTTGTAGTAAGTTACCCAATTGTGACAATTTTCTTTGATCTTACATTCGTGAAAAACATTTGTCAGAAGCCGCAAATGCGATATTCAACGTAGGCCTACCTTGTTCTTTTATATTAATTCCGTGATTCCACCCGGCCATATCTCGCTTGTATTGAACATCGTCACAATACGTAAGTACGAGGATTGTCCGTAGAGTCTAGGGTAACCAACATGTATGTGTGTTATGTTCGTATTATAGAAAAAAAGTTAGTTCAAAGTTAGTTGTTTATAGAGGCGCCAGCATCTTTGGCTGATTTAGCCTAGTATGATAGAAACAATATAAAAAGTCACAAGCCTCAACAAAAATGTGCTATTAGTACGCAATGGAAGTTTACCGTTTTCCCTTTAAACCACCGTAAAACGTGTCTAATATATCTGCCTTCTGGTTGCGTGTTGCAACTTTCACTGCTGTTTGTATTTTCACACGCGTTACAAACTCTGTCGAATCTTTTGATATCCCAGATTGCAGTATCTGCTCTTTTGGAGAGACAGTTTCACCCTAATCTTTTTATGATTTAAGGAGGGATGGTAGTCAATCAATGAGTGGAACTTATTTTATTACTGTTGATTTCTCCAAATTCATGACCCTTACGAAGGCTAACGTCTAGCCGAAATGCGTAATTTACCATGCAGTTTTTGCTTTTTTCATTAAATTCAGATAATTTCTGGTATTCAATTGTTGAGTGCAGTGTGTCAACCAGCCCTGTACCATGTCTGTATATAAGTCATAAATCTAGCTCCTTAACTGGCTTCAAACTGTGAGGTTCACTTGGTCTGGAGGTTATGGTTTTGGCCACTCATGCCAATGGTTGGATCCCGGGGCAGTTCAGGTGTTTTCCTCATCAAATTTATTTTTCCGTTTTGTCTACCTTGTCTATTCTTTCAACTTTACTCTCTGAATATTTCTCAGGCTTGCTGTCCTCACTCTCTGCCAAGTCTCCTCAAGTCTCTTCTCGTCTGTTTACTCCTTTCCTCTTCTCTTATTCGTTGCCTTCTCTTTCTCTCTCTCTCTCAACCACACCTCTGATTTTAGGGTAGGTGAGATACACCACCTCGTCTTCTTGGATAAGGACGAAAAGTCTTGTCTCGGAGGCCCCGTGCGCACTCTTGGTGGTTGCAAATCGAAAAGAGTAAGCCTATGGGGTCGCAACAGGAGCAAAAGTAAAACAAAAATTCCTACCCAAAATACTTTAGAATATTTCTGTCTGCTTCGAGTCGATAGAGTAGTAAAACCCAGACAACCAAACAGACAGAGAAACAAACAGACAAACATCAAACTGTCACATATTACAAGGGGCGTAACAACAAACAAAAAGCCGATCTGTGCTTTTTCTGCTGGCATTTTCCCCTCTTAGCCCGAGTTCACCCTGACAGGCACGGTCGAAATAGCCCATCTCTTAGATAACCTCACAGTGTTGCAAAAGACGTAAAACTGGTAACCAACCCAAACAAGCAAAAAAGTAAATAGAAATAAGAGTAAACTATGTTTTTTATACATTAAAAAGTCCACGGTCACAGAAACGAAACAATGTGACTATTCCCCCCATTACCTTTGATTTCACCGCTCTTGGATCCAGAATGAAGTGTCGCCCCCAACGGCCTAGATCAGATGGGAATTCCGCTGTCAATCACAAACAAGCCTCTGAGCGTGCTTGGGGGGGGGGGGGGGGGGGGGGGGGGGGGGGGGGGGGGGGGGGGGGGGGGGGGGGGGGGGGGGGGGGGGG
>JAUKPP010254263.1:0-12383 GCA_032273245.1 Phyllaplysia taylori
TTGGCTATTAGTCCGGCAGCCGGACGGATAGGCTTTAGACTATTCGTCCGGCAGCCGGATAAATAGCCACTTCCTAATATCTTACCTAGTAACTGGAAATTCCTGAAAATTCAAACCTCACAAAAGTGGTTTGTCTCAGTTTAGCGAAATAAAAGTCCAGGAAAAAAAAAAAACCACATTTAGTAATCAAACTGCTAGGGATGCTGATTTTCCATGAGTTTGCTGAAATCCATACAACTTTTTTATTCTTAAAATGCCTTCTGCAAATCTTGCTTCCTTTTTTTGTGTAGGCCTAGTCACTCAACGCATTATTATATATGCATGACCAAAGCTTGCCGATCCAGTCACTCGGCACATATATATATGCCCCAGGCTCAAGAACTCCGATTGCACCACAGCTGGCTGCGCATGACCAGTAGGGTTCTTTGTCCTTCTGGCTGTGTAACCTAACTATAAAATGTGAAGATAGGCCCTTTGTGTTTGTTCTTTTTATGAGACCATGCAGTATATGAGCCTACTTTTAAAATGCTGCTGGGAAAGTTCAGTCATTCAGTCAATTTTTTAAAGTTGGCATCCTTGGATCAAACAACCGTGATTCAAATTTAAAAGCACATAGAAAATCAAACTTTAATTTTATCATGTATGTTATATATTCTTAGTATTATCAGTGTAAACATCTTTTTCCTTGGTCTTTCTTTTCAGAGTAGGATGTTTTCAGCCTAACCTCACCAAAGCCTGATGATCTTATGGCTGGCTAGTTTCGTGAAGGCTACCATCTGATTCTCGTGAGGGACGATTGTAACCACCTCCATAATATGCTTGGGCTCAGAGTTACAGCCATGCTCTCGTCTGTTGCGACCCTTCCATTTATTCTTGCGCTATGCCTTGTGACCACGGCCACAGTCGCCCTGGAATGCTTGTCGGTTTGTCAGTGTGAGAATGACTCACAGGACGTATCGTGCATGGGCGGGAAGGTTGGGGAGATTACAGGAGGTGTGGCCTACAACATCCACAGTCTGTCCATGGGCCGGGTGACTGGAGTGCAGAGCATGGACAAGGATTGTCTCAAGAGCCTCAAGGACAAGGAGCTCACAAAACTGACCATCACCTACAGTTTTGTAAAGGTGACCCATTTGAAGTTTTTTAGCCACAAGTTGTGGTCTGTTTACTATTTACACATGGCAACTATTTTACTCTTGATTGCTATCATTAGCTCTTTGACTTTAAAGCAGTAAGTGCTAGAGGTGTTAAATTACAATTTTAATGAAATTGATAGTTTTACTTTCTACTTCTCCCCAAATTGTCATAGTTACTTAATGGTAGGCCTACATATTGTACAGGAACATTCTTAAGTCACACCTATCTCCTTGTTTTAAAGCAATTCTTACTTTCAGAAAAAGTCTACAGCAAATAAAATATTTTTCGTAGGTGTAGTAAAGATTTTATTCCAGCAAGGTTTTGAAAATTCATGCATTTAAATTCTAACCTATTTCTGACTGCCATAGTAAAATATTTTATATTCTTTTCAGCAACTTGGCAATTTTTGTTTTCATAAGTATGCGTTTGTCTATTTCAATTTTGTTGTTTTCTGGAAAAAAATGCTTATACAGTAGAGGTAGTCACAGCCTTTCACTTATTTCCCAAAAAACTTTGACCCATCTGCAGACATTGGAACCTGGAGTTTTCGAGAACATGACTTCCTTGGAGGAGCTGAACTTGAGTAAAAATGAAATCAGCAGTCTCAGTCCAGAGCTCTTTGCAGACACGATACACCTGCAAACACTCAATCTTTCCCGCAACCACTTGGCCACCCTAGGCGATGTACTTATTGCTGTCCCAACTCTGACGTCTTTGGACATTAGCAGCAACTCCTTGCAGGTGTGTAGCAATTTTTCATTTTACATTATTAGGCCCGTGTAACGTCCTCTGAGTCTTCAGAAATCATTCTTTATATATTCCTCGATGTCAGTCATGGAAACTGTTTTGTAGTGCTGTCAGCTCAAATTGAAGAGAAGGATTATTAGATTTCTCCCATTCCCTTTTTTTTCACTATTTCTTTAGTTAAAAGTAAGATGTGTATTTTTACGCAACTATATCTAGAGGTTTGCAAACTTCATTCTGTCCACTTTCATCATGTTAGTGCTTTTGTCACTGTTACACCGTCTTTACTTTGTAATTTTTTTTACAACCAACTCTCTTGAACTTCTCCCTGTGCGGAAAATAAACATGGTCATTGTCATTGAATCCTTGTGGATCCCTATATACACCCTCTGTTTCCCACTTACACTGACATTTCTTTAATCATAGCATCTAATGTTTCACATTGACTCCTTATCAGATATTGTTGGCCAAGTTGTGGTGTTCTTTGTGGACCCTGAAGTGAACATTTCCTCTAAATTGGTTCTGAAAAACTTAAACACCTTGATTCAGCATCTTTCCAAAATGAGCAAAATTTGAGAGACTTGCTCTCTCTGTTAGAAAATCATATATATGGTTTATCCAGTGATCTTTTCTATGTTCCATTGATCTGTCCTCAGGAGCTTCCAAGCGGAGTTTTCCGTGCCCTGAGTCAGCTCACTTTCCTCAAGCTCAATGGCAACCCCCTTAAAAGTTTGTACACCAACTCATTCCAAGGACTATCCAAGCTCCGGGAACTTCATGCAAGGGACTGTAACCTCAACTTTGTAGAGAAAACAGTCCTAGCTCAGATGACAGGACTAGTGACCATAGACTTGGGTCAGAATCGATTAACTGTATTGCCCCCAGCCACAGTGCTTTCAAAGGTCATCTTTCTGAAGTCCTTATTGCTGGACCATAATCAGATTCAAGACATTGAAAAGCGTCAGTTCATTGCCCTTCATCTTCAACTTTTGAATCTTGCTGGTAATCGAATCAATAATGTTGATGATCAAGCATTTGAAGATATGGCAGTGCAAGAGCTGGACCTGTCATATAACACTCTAGTTTCCCTGAACCAGGCTGTGTTCACTCCCCTTGCCAATCACCTCACATCTTTAAACCTTGCAGGTAACCCACTGAGAGAATTGAAACCTGTTCTGTTCAGCGATCTTCCATTACTTACATCTTTGAATCTGTCTTCGTGTGCCCTCAACTCTGTTGAAGAAGCGCTGTTTAAAAACATGCACAAGCTTCTAACCTTGGATGTCTCTCAGAACCACCTTCACTTCCTACCAGAGACCGTACTTACCAGATTCAACCAGCTAGATGTGGTCAGCTTGCATGACAACGCCTGGGTCTGCGACTGTCAAATTGAGGCCTTGCGGGACTGGCTGCAGAAGTCCACCAGCGCGGTCAAGCTGCAGTGTCACGCGTCTGGCATCACACAAGGATTGTGCCTTGAGCCTACTTGTGCAGCACCATCTGATCTGTCAAAGGTCAAAATTTCCGCTCTTCAGGATGAGCAGCTGTCCGGATGCAACCACGGCGGGAGCTCGTCTTCTTTACCAGCAGGAACTCAAGGAGCTATTGTAGCCTCCTGCATGGGTTTTGCAATCATATTGCTAATAATTACTATTTACCTGTGGAAAAGGGGGAAGACCACGCGGGGTCTGAAGAAAATGTGTGTGCCTTCCCATGCTGAAAGTTCTCATACCGTGGAGGATGGAGACTCTAAAGTCCCTCCATTAGAAAACTGTGACAGGACTTCTCTCACCCTCTCAGATCATAATTTTGTGTTCAGACATTATTTCGACCATCTGGTGACTGACCCTAAACTCATGTCAAAGACTTCAGATTCAGAGGACGAAGGAGAAGAAGGGCCATCTGTCAAAAAAGAGAAAGATAGCCTCTACTCCTCCCAGCCATCTCTGTATTGTGAACCACCAGCTGCTTATGGTATGGAGTCAACCGTTTGACCTTATGGCTTTAGATCACATACCTTCAACCTTTAAATGCTGTGTTATTGATTATTTCTCACTGGTCCCTATGAAGAAATCTGCACCAGTCTAGAGGCAGGAGTAGTAAATCTGAAATGTTGAAATGCAAGTACAAGCTATTCTCTCATTGAATTTTTAAGGATAAGCATAAGGATGTGCTTAGACTGCGCCTGTTAAGTTTGATTTCAGTCATAGTTTTTTAAAGTAAAATCATTTGTGCATTAGTGATTTCCTATATAATGTATCTATCTTTTTCCAGTTTTCATGCCCCTGTGACAGACTTGGCTAACTTGTTATAGCACTGAGCTTCCCATGGTCTTTGTGAAAATAGGAGCACAGAGTTTGAAAATTCATTTGAAAATGTTGACAGTCTTTTTTACTGACAGCAGACATTGGATCATCAAGAGTTGGCACTTTTTTTGTGTAAATTGTCTTGGAAAATGTTTTGGACTATAGTAATGGCTCAGGTTTCATTGCAATTGCAAGAAACTTTTAGTGATTTTCCCATGAAGTTGATCTTTTTTGTGCCTCTTACAGTTGCCTTTGTTGCCAGTAGAAACACGTGTTGCATTCCAGTTCTGACTTACTTTCCATTAAATTTTGATCACAATGTCTTAAGAAGAGGTCCAGACAGATAAGAGGAAAGAGCATTGAACTCTGCAGGGTTTTTTTTCTTCTTTTTGAGATAATTGCAGTTTCTTTTTTTTTTCTTTTTTTTTATCTATTCAGTCCTTCCAATTCGTATAGGATATTGTTGCTTTTATCCCTTATGATGTATGTAACATATTATTTTGCTGGTGTCTACTTTCGTAAGTGTCGCACTTCAGTCATGTGATAACAGAACGATCGCTGCTCAATGTAATTGTTTGTTTTTGTGGTGGAGGGTTTCCTGTTTGCAGGTTTTTGTTTGTTGTTTTGTTTTTCCTGATTCCAAACTCAATTGTTGTCAGACATTGAACCTGTTTGAGGGTGGCCTGACAACTGATTCAGGTATTACATTTATGGTCTTAACCTTTAAACAGGCAATGAGATTGCATTCCTTGTTCTTTCATGTGATCACAGAATGAAAACTTTGATGTTGATCATGAATGAGTGTTTTGTATGTGGAAACAGTAATGTTGTAAAAATTCTTGTTTCTTTTCTTTGAAATTGATCTACTATGTTTATGAATTTGAATGCGTTTTCTGTTTCTGTATTGATATGAAATATTAGATTACATTATGACTGAAAATTACTGATACCAACGAAGTATGAAAAAGTGGTTTTATTGTGAAAACCAATGCTTACATATTCTGTTTGATGGCATAGAGATTATACATACTAATGTTTTCAAATACAAGAAGTGATAGGCTGATCAAGCTTTCAGTGCTGAACAATGCTTTGCTTTTCATTACATCACTTAGATATGAATGTTTACTTGATTATGGGCTTTGAAACAATTAAATTCATACATTGTAGCCTACTTTCAATTCCTATCAACGTTTGAGCGCATTTATGGAATTACACCATGATATAGTGTCCTTTTCAGCTTGAGCTGGCATGGTCAAAGTAACCCACCTGTTAAATGACCTTAGAGTATTGCTAGGGGTGTAAAACCATCAAAATAACAGGGCATCAGTCCAATAAACATCCGTCTCAATATTGCGCTATTTAGCAGATTTCCGCTACCACCATTTCCTCCGCTAAACCCTCAAATTGGTAAGAGATTATCTTGCTTTGATAAATAGATGGTTTTTATTTCATCATTCTAGGGTTAAACAGTAAGTATAATAATAAAAATGGGTATCTCATGAAAATGGTCTTTGTTGCGATCACACGAAAAGTTCCTCCTTTTTTTTTAATTCTGAGTTGAGACCCATGAATAAATGAGTGCATAGTCTTCACAGACTTGGTACTTGCCTTTTATTTTTAAACATGATTATTTCGCACAAGAAAACACCATATTCTTTTTACCTAAAAAGGCATTGTGAACTGTGTCTTCTCTTCAATTATTGTAAGAATTTATCATAAAATCGCCAACACGTGTCCATTCCATGAGATAACTAGAATTAAAATTACTTGTCTTATGATTTATTAACAGTATATATATATATGTATAAACATCAGTGTATATAGTTCATATTGTTTAGAATTGGAGTATTTCATTCCTTGTCACATCATGTTTTTTGGCTGCTGTCATCTTTTTGTTTGATCAAAAGAGAGATGAAGAAAGAATTAATTGCGGGAAATATCCCCCGCTTTTTTTTGCATAAAATTTTCCAAGATTTCATACATTGCCAGGGAAAGGCATTTTTAATCAATGACCAGGTGTAATACTGAGCAATATATGGCAAAAGACATTTCATCTTCTCGATAGCCACTTTGTAAATTCATACTTTTGAAATGTCACATTCATTCATTTAAAGATGCTTTTTCCTGTTACGCTTTCATATAAAAATATACTGTTCTGATATTGTAGCAACTGATGTTATCAGGGTAATTAGTAATTGATTTACATTTAAATTTACATCAGTTAGAAAAGGAGAATCTTAGCCCTATCTTAGTAATGTCCTCCTAATGCATGACATATTTGAGACTTTAGTGCTTTGTTCATTGAGATCACATGTGTGAATTGCACCATAGACATGTTTTTATTCAGGGTTTTTTCTTTGTCTTTACCTTTTATTTTTTTAAATATTACTATTAGAGTACATGTATTAGTGAATCTGAACAATTATATAATACAGTATGCAAATGTGTTTTCGGAACTGTTAGACCATGTATTGCCCTGTTGACCCATTTATTGTTAGTGAATTTGTCAAAGAAGGAAGTATCTTATGCCTTAATACACTGCATTTCAAGTTTTGGGTTACCACAACCAGTTCCAAGATTTTTTTTACATTTAATTGTCTTTTCATAGGATGTTATGGTTAACTCGAGGAAAGATTTGTCAGTGTTTATGTTTTGAGAGAGGGGGGAATGAGAAAATTAAAAGATGTCATCACTGGTAATCACAGTAGCTGTGCAAGTTTTGTACCTGTAGGTTCTTAACTTGTGCACTAACACACAATTGAGAAAAATTTTGTTCGCTGGTTTATCATTTATTTGAGAAATATAGTGTAGATTTTTTTTAAAGGGCTTTACTGAACATAGTTAAATAGACATATGCCTTTCCTTTAAAGTAAAGATAACAATTTCCCATTGTTCCTCAAGCATTCCAGTGGCCCAGCCTTGGCTAAAACACCCAAAGCAGCTGGTGTTTCTATAAATAAATACATTTAGCTTTAAACTACCTAACCAGTGGCACAGAAATACACAACATGTAGTTACAATAGCCAATCAAATATATTGGTAGTTTCATGTCATGTTTGATCACAGATTCTCAGGGATTTTTTGTTTATGTTTGTTCATATTTTGTCTTTGTGACAAATCAAATATTTTCTGGGGTCCTTTACAAGAGAAGCTTTAATATGATTCTGTGTGTTAGGGATAATGATATGAGTATGAGCTTAGTGTCAATAGCCTTATAATCCATCGAAATTATGAAAAATCAGGGATTGGGTCTTTTTTTCGAACTCTCTCTTTATCTGTTTGCATTATTTTTCTGCTCTACTCCTTTATCTTTTGTTATCAATGGATGTTTTTTTACCTTGTTTCTTGTCCCTCATGTTTATGACTTGTATTTCAATTGATTTCATGGCTGTATTTCCCGTGCAACCACTCAAAATGAATTGTAAGTCGTATTTCGGCAATATGGAGTGTGTGTTATCACATGAAAGTCCATTTGTTTCCCTATTGAAGGGTAAAAAAATTATTTTGTCCGCTCAATGGGGTGGAGAACTTCAATTGTGAGCTGAATATTTTGGCATTCATTGAGCTCTTGGTAATTGTTTCTGCCAAACATGTACAGTATATGGATTTTAAGAGACAAGGATGAAAGTGGCTCTCCAACAGAGATACTACAGGTTGGAATCTTGAAGGATTCGAGAGAGGTAGTAACGCATGAGGATATACAAATAATAGAAAAAGTTACCAACCTCAGTCACTACATTGAAGGCTTACCATGAATCATTAATCATTAAAAACATATAATAATGAACTCATTTTGGTTGAGCATGGTAACTTTTTCTATTGTTTATCGATTTTAAGAAAAAATAAGACACAATGTGACTGAGCTTCCTCCATATGTTCATAACCAAAACATTCAGACCTGAAAAGAGATTCAGACACTGCAATAAAAAAAAAAGTCTGTCTGAACACACATGTTGATTTTGCAAGACATTTTCTTTGCTTTTGGGTCTGTCACTTATGACTCATTTTGGAAGATTGCAAGAGATTTTATCTGCTCCCTCTATTTGTGTGCACAACTATTTTTGTCATTGCTGTATAGAACTTAGTTACTTTGTTGTGTTGGTGTTGACCTAATGTCAGTAAATCTGTGCAAAATGTGTTTACATGTACATTTTTAATTGGAGTGCCTGAGTACTTGACAAGAAATATTCCCTCACAATCTCTATACGTATAATATGTATACTTGTACAATATTGCATTATCATTTGCAGCAGTCCATTGATTTTACCAAGCAGATGGAAAGAATTCAGTTGAAAGTTTTTTGGTGACTGGGATTTCTATTAGTCTTCATCGCCATTGTGGACAGTGCTTGTTCTATTGATAGGCCATAGTGTATAAATGCTTTTTCACCACATTTTAAAACTGGTAAAAGTATGGCAACATTTCTCCAAGGCAAATTTAATATTTGTGGTCTCTGAACAGTTTTAATAAATTATTGCCCTCCATATTCTTAAGTTAACTTTCAATTAAAAGTTGCTCCCCACCCCTTTTCCCTACCATTGCGATTTTTTGCCTACTGGTGTCAGAAAGGTCAACCTCCCCAGTGATATTTTAATCATAATCATAAGAAATTGTAAGAGATATAGGACTTGTACAAACAAGATCAAAAGTCATTATGATAAGCTATTTTTTGCTTTTGCACTCTTTTCGGGTTTTTTCCTAATTTCTCTGGGTTTTACACATTCTGTGCCCTATGAAAATTAATCAAACTGTACATACCATACCAGTAACAAGAATCATACCAATTTTATGCTTGTCACTCACAGAATGTTAGTTTTAATTTATACCGTTGACTCCTAGTTGTATAAATAATGGATTGCATTTATATCGTGCATATCCCAATACTAGCTCTATGCGCTTTACAATATACATGTACCTTGCTGCCTCACAAGTGCTTCATTCCAAGTCAATCTTTAGACACAATAACATGATGCTACAGTAAAAAGTGTTCATTATGTACACTATCACTGCTATTGTGGGGGTTTTTTCTGTTAACTCTGCACACAGAGGTACTTTGAAATTTGATTTGGAAAGGACCTTACTCTTACATTACATGTGTTACTCTGTGATGTAAAAGCCAACCTGACATTCCGTTTGAAAAATCTTCACATTTATTAGCATTGCAGGCCCTACTTTAAGTTTCAGGATATTTATCCTACCCTAAGCTTATGTTGGGCTTCTTTTGTATGGGAGATCCTTAGAAGTTTCTTAGGGCAGATTTATGTGCGCTAATTTTTCTTTTTTTTTTTTTAGAACTTTGTAGATGAAACAGATGGCCTGGAATGAAGTATGCTTCTGGTGGCCTTCTGTCTCGGTACCCAGTCGCAGCGACAAAAAGTATTATTCATCACAAGTAACTAGCAAACATTCGTACCTGTGAACATATTTATACTGATGTATCCTTGAATTCGTAATGCCCTAAGGAAATTACATCCTGTATGCATCATACGTATATATATATACTTATATGTATGTTTGTCATGTCATGTAGCTCATTCTCTTTCTAATGTTGTCATTTGTTGTACCCTTGTGTCTTTTGAAGGCAATAACATATCAATATAAATATATACATGGACGTGTTTGTTGTTTTCCTCTTATTGCAACCAACAGAGCTCCAATATGCTATGAATCTTTGAGGGCTCACTCCAGCACAACCGTTGTATTGGACCACTGCAGCTGGCAATGTTATGTTTCTTTGATGTTTACTGTATTTGATGTGTTGCATGTCATTGTTGGTGTCATGGAGACTAGTTGATCAAAACCTACTGAATGATTAGTCCAGAAGTAGTGGGACAGATACTTGTAGTTTTCTTATGTTTTATAAGATTTGTAGACTAGTTTATATCTAAATGGAGGAATATAATATAATAGTATTCATCCTTGAAATATTGAATGTATTTTACCTCAAACTTTATATAAATTATATCTAAGACATGAAAGGAATAAAGAGTTGGTGCACAAAAAGGACACGCCTTAAGATTTGCCTGCTTCCGACAAATATGTTCCCCTTTTTTGGGGGAGCACCTGGTTTCACAGAGTCACAACATTTGTTAGTGTTGGCAGATAGAGAGATGCGAGACCAGAGAGCTTTATATCCATACAGAGTGGAGCTTACACTCACAAGACGAAATAGTCGAGTTATGGAATGATCACATACATATCTTGATCCCTGAAAAGAGTAGGCCTACAATATAGATTCTGTTATAATTCAGTGCTTTGTGAACAGGTTTAGGTGGGAAAGTGACACATTCCATGAGAATAGTGAAGTGAAAGAGAAGGCTGACTCATAATGAAAAGCCTCAAAGAGAGTAAAATTGTATACATATGCAGCTGAAGGGAGGTCAGTTGGTTTCTTTCCTCACAGTTTAGTTTTTTCTCCCATATTGTAAAGAAACTTTCTCTATGTGGTGGCCCAAAAGTAGGTTTACACAATATTCGATATTCAACTATCTCTTTTGCATTCACATAGTAAGCAATTTAGATCTTTATTTTCAAAATCAAAAAGAAATATGAAACCATTGCCATTATTTCTTTCTTATTCAGCTAACTTTAACAACTTTGTCAAGGGAAGCTATTTCAATTGTAACAAAAATGTTTCTAAACATACAGGTAGATCTAAAGTGCCTGCGCATTAACTGTAAACCTTTTGGGCCACCCTGATTAATCTCATGAGCCAATGAGAAACAAGACATTATTATTGAAAAGTAACCTGATAGTCACTGATAGTATAGCAATGTTATCATATTCTCATACAGTCTTGTAGATAGCCTACCCATCAACTACCAAACTCAAGAGCAGGCTCTGTATGTTACCTTTGTGGCATTTTACATTTTCCTGCCCTAATAGAAATGGATACATTCCTCAACTTCAAAAAAATTCCTCAATAGCCCACAGAGCAGATGGTTCTTATAGTAGAAGCGCTCAAACACATTGTTTGCATACATTTAATTTATACTATAGATCAGGTGCTTTCAATATCAGAGATAGAATGTATTATTGAGTGTACTCATTATTATGACAATATGTGTGTTGTGTATTGTTTTGTTCTTCCTCCGAGGCTTATTTTCCTTCTCAGACTCAGAAGTTGTGTGTCAGACAGAGGACTTCTTTTTATATTCAGGACATTAACTGTTCACTCACGTATAAGAAAAACATTGTAAAAATCTTTAATTAAAATATAGGTCTACTTGTATATTTTATGTATTGTCACTGACTACATTCCTGCCCTTGTCTATACACATGTGTTTATTCTGTTAACTGTAAACTTATTTCATTTTAATGACAAAACTTGTAATAAATTGCAAATCATACAAAACACATCTTTCAATCAACAATGCAAATGGATGGGACGAGGAATATCAAGTAAATGACATATGACGTAACTGCAATAATTGGCACAATATGCACCAATGAAATCACACCATCTGCAACAAATGAATAAAGAATAGTGAGCAAATACCACATCCTGGAAGAGATTGATGGTACAGCGTGTTGTAATGAGCAGATCACACAGACCACAATGTTCATGAATCATACAAAAAAGACTTTTTTTTTTTAGTTAACTGTTTACCTGCCAACTTATTTCCATGCAATATGCTGTTGATGCCTTATTTACACTGTTGTTTTTTATGTTTTGTTTGTATATATTATACATATGCCCTGGAGATTTTTTTTTCTATATTGCCATTTCATTGGTCGGCTGTAGAAATGAAGCTAACCTTCTCATCTGTCTGCTGTGTAGCTAGTCAGAGATTATTACTGGTGAGGGGATCAATCTGTTTCAATTATCTCTCAGGATGTCACTCCTTGGAAAAGGCATTCTAATATCTATGCTTTGCTTCATTGTGTGCTAAATAGGTAGTCCATCTCATAAAGGACCTTTTATACTTATAGTTATAGTGTTGCAGGGGAGGAGCGTAAAACAAAAACATATGGCTATCAGTTGTATTGGGGGGAGGGGGGGATGTACACAAAGTCATGCCTTTGTGCCCCTCCCTTTTCTCTCTTCTCTCTCGGCCTCTTTCTCTCTTTCTCTTTCTCTCTCTCTCTCTGGGGGCTCTCGTGGTATAGAGGTTAGTGATGTCTGCCTCTCATGCCAATGGTCGTGGGTTCGATCCCCGGACGGTGCCGGCATGTTATCCCCAATAAATTTCTTCT
>JAUKPP010254274.1:0-12381 GCA_032273245.1 Phyllaplysia taylori
AGAGAGAGAGAGAGAGAGAGAGAGAGAGAGAGAGAGAGAGAGAGAGAGAGAGAGAGAGAGAGAGAAACAAAGAGATAAAATCACAACCATCATTGGCTTATTCTCTATTTGGACGATCAAAGTCTGAACTATTTGTAAAATGAACCATCGACAACATCTATCATGTTTCTTCACATTCTTCCTTTAATTGCATTGTTCTAGTTGTCACCAGAAGCCAAGAATTATTGATGACATATATTACTTTTATACACAGTTTCATGTTTAGCACTATACGATCTTTGATGTAGTATATCCATAGCCTACCAATAAAAGAAAGTTATTAATAATTGATTGTTGTTAGAGAAATTTATCAATAATTGACGTATTGTTAGTTTGTTGACATGGATTTACGCCCCTTGCAACACCAAAATTCCGTCTGAGAGACGTGTACTTCCACCCTGCCTGTCAAGGCCAACACTGTCTGAGAGGATCATTGCGTCACAAAACAGAGAGGGAGATGTTCACTAATCCTGAGGTTCACATCACAAAATTATACCAGATTGCCACTAAGTACGCAAGCTTTCAAAATGATACACCGAGGTGTACTAACTAAAAATGCACTCAGTGTTTTGCTGAAAACGGCCCTGCTCCATGGGGACAACAGACTATTGACTTATTTGGGTGCGGGGTTGTTTTGGTTTATGTTTTTAGGTTTCATGTAGTACTATAAGGTCATCCAAGAGACGGGCTACTTCGAACCTGTCTGCCAGGGCCAAACCGGGCTGAGAGGGACGAATTCCGGTAGAAAAACGTAGATAGTCCTCACATGAGATCAAACTCGCTACTCTCGCGAAGAGCCTAACCATTACACCACAGACGCCGGTGGGTAGGGGAAACATTACGCTGCTCATTCTCACCTCTCAGAGTTTTCTTCTGCATTCCACAGATTGAATGAAAGTCACATGTAGGGTAGTTGCCTCGCGCTTTGATATGGTCTGCCTCTTCTCATACTTCCATGTGTTACAATCATTTTAATATACTTCTTTGCGCTAAAATGACCTAACAGTGTCGATGCTGCTGTAAAATTTTACCAACCTACCAACCAAGCAACCAATCAACCACCCACTAGTAGTAAGGAGTGAGTTATATATAGGGTGAGCCAAAAAAATAGGTTCCTCGGTTTTTGACATATTTTACTTAATAGTCAACGGATTTTTACGAAACTTCACTTATTGTAAGTCCGTTCAAGCGGAAAAGGTTCCTGAAAGTTTAATTTTATTTGATGCTCAGAAAGCGAAGAAAGGCGCATTTTAAGAAACCATGTCATTTTCCAATAAAATCGGATCTTTCGTTTACAGTCCAAGCTCTTCATTCCTTTGTTAATACTGCATTTAACGGATATATCTTCGAGAGGTCCAAACCTGGTGAAAAGGATTTGGTCAACAGAGAATTCTCAAGACATAGCGGAAATAGCTCAAGCAAATTGTCTCATCAAGTCCTTAGGATTGTCTTCAATGGATCTTTTGTCAGAATCAGTCATCATCATGTTGTCGTCTTAGGAATATGCTTTGATTAACAAGTTTGGAGACAAGCGTCTTTATGCAGCTAAAATGGATTGATTTATCAACCGACGCCTGCAATAGGGAAAACAACCACTTTAAGAGGATTTTTACTCATTAAAACAGAGCTTTTACTGTTTCATTTAGTATTTTGATTTCAGTGGAATGTTCGGCGGCATTTGCTTAGTCTGTAACAGCCCAAACTCTAAGGCAAAACACACTCAACAAAACTCACAAAGTGCAGGAAATTATAGCTTTGATATATTCTTATGTCAAGAGATACAGAAGCCTAGTATACCAGTACTGAGAATTGTACGGTTCATTTATTAATATATCCGATTTGGAAACCCTCTTATCCGTTTAAAGACGAGCGCAGTGTTTACCAATTTATTGCACATTCTGGAAAATCGCGCTTTTTCAGAAAATAGGGTGGCTTTTATAACTTTGCATATCATTGGCACCCGATCATCAAAATCTTTATAACTTTCAGGAACTTTTTCCGCTTGGACATACTAACAATTTGTGAAGTTTCGTAAAATTCCTTTCACTATTAAGCGAAAAATGGCAAAAACCCAGGAACTTATTTTTTTTGGCTCACCCTGTATAAAGGCGCCAGCCTAGGCGGTTTTAACCTATTCTTGTTTTGTTTTTGTACTAGAAGGGCTTCACCTTTCGCGCAGACGTCAGGAATGGCCTAGATCTAGATAATTTAAAACAAGGGGAGATTTTCCTTCATCTAAGTTAGTCTTTCAAAATACACCCGGAGTGATTTAGTGTCAGTAGTGGGTTGTAGTCTATGCATAAGGAGAATCCCATGAGATTATCTTGTCCAAGGCAGGCAAGTCAGGAGTGAGGTATATCCTTATCTGTAGATAGATTTGGATTTAGATTCTCAGCCTTCCATATTGATGTGTGTGTCCGTCCTCATCAGTCTTGCCTCAGTTCTATTTCTACTTATATTTTCACACTGCCCCTGTTCTCGCGCTGCTTATATTTTGTAACTTATGAAAAATTTAGTATCAAAACAAGTCAGTAAACCTTATATAGGCGCGAAAACCTAAGCAACCTTTATATAGATTTAGCTCTAGTTTACTACTCTGACTCAACTAGAAGCTATCTAGATCCTAGTTGTGATTCTAATCTGCATGAAGAACTTCCCAGTTTGCTGTTTTTGTGTTGGTAAAAGTCCAAGATTTAGTTGTTTATGTGATTTGCATCTGAATATTAGGCTTGTACATTTCGTACTGTTGTCATCTTTACAACCGGATAACAGTGTTTTGCCTGCTTGGTGGGTCGATTTTTGGGGCGCTCACGATTGCTTTTTGGCAATGATTTGAACGCTCGTTTTGGCAAAGTTCTTCGGAAAAGGAGGAGTAGAGGGAGAGGGGGGAAAATCTTGGAACTGTTAAGGTATAGTTTTGCTTCCCCTCCCCCCCCCCCCTCCCCTCTCTGAACGTTGTTGCTCATTGTTTTTGTCATGAAATCACTTATCGTCCCATAGTCCAGGAAATTTCTCCATGGACTCAAAATTAATGGAGTGGACAATGGCGCAGAAGATAACCACAAAACAAGAAAAGAGGATCACGTCCACTTGAATAAAAGCACCTTCTGAACAAACAGCGACAGATAAGAGGACGAACGACGAGACTGGTGAAAGGATAACAGTCCAACATTGAGGGGATTGTTTTATTGGGTTAACAAAATATGAGGGGAAAAACAAGGATGGGGTGTTTCGGACGGGAGGGGTAGTGGGTAAAATTGTCAGTTTGAGAGTTTATGTTTGCGGGGAAGGGGACACATGACGAGAATTTTCAGAGGCCAAGCAGATAGTTAATTCAAGTAAAAGTTAATATGAAGGTTGAAAAATTGGCCTCTTGTAAGGCAGTAAGGTTAATTTAGATACGGGCTATGCAAACCCTGGTTAAGAGGGACACATCATTTCAGCAGGGACAAAGTAAAGGGTATATGCGTACAACGCCGGGCTCAAACTCCCGTCCTTTGTGATAGGCGCAAACTCAGTGTGCCACCAACGCCGGTATAATAATAAATAGTGATGATGACGATGGTGATGATGAGGTAGTCTTTTTCCCATGTCACATTCGCTCTGACTCTTAATCTTTACTTCACGTTTACAATGGTAATGATGATGATGATGATGATGATGATGATGATGACGATGATGATGATCTGATGATGATAATGAGGAGGAGGAGGAGGAGAAGGGGGGTGGGGGGGAGGAGGAGGAGGAGGATGTTAGGTAGGAAGAGAAGGATAATTACAGCTACTGGCAAGTAAAGCAAACTGTATAGGGATACCATCCAATTGTTTCGGGGGCGAATGTGAGCCACAAATAATTCTATACTTCAGTTGATGTCTTATTTACGCCTCACGAGAGAAATCAGAGACATATTCCCAATCGCGCGTCTAGCCAGCCCATGAAATTGATACCGTAAACGAAAAACATTATCGAGGAAGTAATTAGTTGTTTGTCGGGAAAAAGTGAAAGGGGGTAGTGTAAAGAACGATGGTAGTGGTGGTGGGAATAGGCCCAGCAGGCATTGAGATGTTCATTAGCTCGGACCAGCACGCGGACTGTGGCACGCACACACTCACTGGAGCAGGCCCGGGGGTAGGGAGGAGAGATTCGAATACTCATTTCCTTTATTTGAATATTCGAAAAAAGATCCTGGGCTAAATTCACATCTTAAACTTATCAAAGTTTATTTGCCACACTCAAATTACGACCAAACTCTCTCTCTCACTGTCTGTCTCTGTCTGTCTCTCTCTCTCTCTCTCTCTCTCTCTCTCTCTTCCCCCCATTTTGCTCTCTCTTTTCTCTGTCTTGCCTGTATGGTCTGTAGAGATTATTATCCTGCAAATGCTCACGGGTGGCAGGCATGCGCTGGGGTGTGGTTTGTTCTTTCTCTTTCTTTCCCAATATTCCTGTTGTCCTCTGTTTCGCTTACAGTCACAGTGTCGATTGTGCCTTACGTAAAGCCCCAAGAAAGCAAAGACATCTCTTCCCGGAAAACAAAAGGATATGAATCTATTGGTCATTAATTCGCTTAGGGAGTTGGACTTGGGGTCGTTTATCTGGAATAAACGAGCCTTAAAATTTAAAGTTTACAATATTCTGAAGCTGTTTACTTCTTGAATTCAGATCTACCCGAGTGAAAAAAATAGGAGATTTCTCATTCCATTGTTTGGATTTCATACATATAGAAAATACAATTTATCCGGCATTCTAAGAATTATCAGGCTGCTATTCAGTATTGGCCCAGACTCGGAGGGGGTAGTGCGCGGGCCCGCTGTGGAGCGAGCACAATATCGACCCGCACGTCAGCAAACAGAGGCCGGGAATAAACAGCACCCTGCATCCGACACTCGAGCCTTGCTGCTTGGACTGGTACTGGCAGAGCTTGTCAAGCAAATTGAGTTTCCTCAGCCATCGACACTAGTCATACATTCATCTTGACCACAGCAAGTTTCCTCTGCTCCTTATGGATGGCAGGAGATTTTAAAACGGCCGGAGTCTCTTGGAAGAACGGCATTCGTGTCGAACATCTTCTGCCATGCACTTGTGGAGTGCAGATTCTATACAGATCTAGCTCGCCACGAAGTTACGCGTAGATCGATCTCACATGTGTACGCATGCAGTTTGAATGGTTTTATGCTTTCCACTGGAGTGTAAACATAACGGAGTGTAGGTGTACGGTATTGGAAAAAATCTCAGTGATGAATGTGTTCGTGTTTGAAAATTATTATTGATAGCCAAATATTGTTCACTTCGTTCCTCTCGAAAGAGGAGATCCAAATCATTCTCTTGTCAATCTTGAGCGTCAACAGCACAAGATAAGCACGAGCGGCCTGTATCGGAGAAGGGAGAGGATGAACCTTCTTGTGGAGGAAAGCGCCTCTAATCGATAAACTCAAGATTGAACCCTCTCAGACTCGACCAGGCGCATGAAGCTGTGATCTATATTCTCGACACCAGAGGAGAATATTGTTATAGATCCAGCACATGCAAACACAAACCAAAGAGGGAATAATCTAAAAAACAAACTCAATGCTGTTTAGACTCCATTTTAGTTATTTCTGCTGTTTATTGTTGCACGCGAGATAACGAAAATATTTTCAAAAGCAAGAAGATGTCCATTTTTCTTTTCAAAACCCAGGAGAAAAACACGACGTCTTTGTGTGAACAGTGCGTCATTTCGTATAAGTCCTAGTGAGAAACTCAAAGGATTTTTGAGAACATTACCAAGGAGCTCAGTCTGGAAAACGACACAATGGAAATGTCAATGTGTTCAGCGATGAAGTGGCCCGTATCGATCAGTCATGTTTTCTTACTTCTGCTGCAGTGTGTTCTCGTCTGCTCCTATACTGGTGAGGCTTCATGAGAAAAAAGTGCTTCTTACGAGTTGTTTGTGTGTTTGCGTGCTCAATTAGTAACGCGCGTACAGGTACATTTGCGGATGTGTGTAGGATTGTTTATATGTGTGCGCGCGTGCGTGTGTGTATGTATTTGTGTGTGTGTGTGTGTGTGTGTGCGTGCGTGCGTGTATGTGTGTGAGTGTGTGTGCGCGTGCGCGTGTGTGTGTGTGTGATTGTGTGTGTAGGTATGTATTTGTGTTGGTGTCAGTGTGTTTGTATGCAAAAATGAGGATATGTATGCGTGTGTAAGTAGGCCTACAGTCAAACCTGTCTATAACGATCACGTAATGTCGAGAAAAACCTGGTCGTTTTAGACAGGTGGTCGTCTTAGAGAGGAATAATATACAGAAAAATGCAATTTGGGAGTCAAAGGAAAGTGGTCGTTTGAGCAGGTTCAACTGTTTTTGTTTATGTATTGGTAAAAGAAGAGGAGGAAATGGAATTGAGCAGGAGTTCGAGTGAGAGAAAAAAAATAGGTTGAGTCGAAATGAATTTTAGAAAAATCTGACAGTTGGACAAATTTTGTCTTGATGCCCTAGCGACTCGTAGAAAGAAGAATCAAGTACCGGTACAGTCAAACCTGTCTAAGACGACTATCCAATGTCGAGAAGAAAAGTGGTCGTTGAAGACATGTGTTCGTATTAGACAGGGATTATGTGTAGAAACAATGAAATTTGGGAGTTGATGGAAAGGGATCGTTTGTGCAGTTGGTGGTCTCATACAGGGGTCGCTTGAGCAGTTTTGACGGCATATTTTTGTGATGGTGACATCCACCAAATTGTGTCTTGAATGACAAACGCGTTTTTCTTCTGATATCCCTGATAATTTTCCCTTTTGAAGACCAAATTTTGAACATTTACACCACAAAATTAAATGTAATGTTAAGGGGAAAATGCATCAATTTACAGGGAACTTACGCACCGACATTGAAATGCTCAGTGAAGAGCAACGTATCAGGACTATGTATTTTCTGTTTGAAATTTTAACGATAAAGAGACGAGGATGACAGTGTCTCTCCAACAGAGATGATACAAGTTGGCATTCCGAAGGGTTCGAGAGAGGTAGTAACGCGTGCAGATACATGTACAGTTGAACCTGTTCAAACGACCACCTGTACAAGACGACCACCTGCACAAACGACCACTCTCCTTTGACTCCCAAATTACATTTTTCTATATATTATCCCTCTCTAAGACGACCACCTGTCTAAAACGACCACCTTTTGTGGTCGTCATAGACAAGTTTGACTATAATATGTATGTTGCACACTCAAACCCAGAAACTAGTCATTCTCAGGAAATGCCTGAAAATTCAGTCATTCCCAAGTAATTCCTGCTGGAAATGCCTAAAAATATTAGTCATTTTCAGAGAATGACTGAAATCTGAGGCTTTAATATTCAGTCATTCTCCAAGAATGTCTACAATTGTTAGGCATTCCTGGAAATACCCGATCAAAACAGGAATTACTTGGGAATGACTGAATTTTCAAGCATTTCCTGAGAATGACTAGTTTCCGGGATCGACTGTAACATATACAAACAATAGAAACAGTTCCTAATGTTCGTCTACATGGTTTAATATGTGATGGAAGACAGCCGATGAAATGGACAGTGCTGAAGGGGCGTAAAACGAGAAAACCAACCAAACTAAACGTGGAACGATTCATTAAAAATGATTGTAAAGCGCATAGAGCTTGCTTTCGAGCGGAGAAATGCGCTTCATAAATGCAATCTATTATTATTAGTAATAGTGGCGTCGGTGGTCTAGTGCTTGACTGCCTGACTCGTGATCGGAAGGTTGCGGGTTCGAATCCAAGCTCGGGCCCGACGTTGTGTCCTTGGAAAAGGCATTTTACACGAATTTTCCTCACTTCACCCAGGTGTAAATGGATACCCGGCTATAGACAGTGAACGATCTTGTCCGTATGTTAGTGCTCTAGCGCCTGTAAAATGGCAGCTTGCACTGTATGCTTCCCAGGAAGTTGAGAAGGTTTCTGAATGACTTGGTCTGCTGGGATAATAATTGATCGTAAAGCGTATAAAGCCTGCTTTCAAGCGGGGATATGCGCTATATATATAAATGCAGTCATTATTACTATTAGATTCTTGTCCTGTTTCTCTTCCTGCCAGTTGAGCGCTATGACGTGGTGGTGTACCGCGCCGAGGATGAGCAGCACCACGCCAGCTACAACGTGACGCCACTGCAGTGCTACTACTGTCACAACGGGGACCGGACCGGATGCAAGGAGATGGCCAATGTATCGCTCATACCTGTCAGGAACTGCTCCGCCCGGGAGAGGTTTTGCAAGGTGCGAAGTAGTTCACTCCCATACTCTGTATTTATGCTAATAAAAGATCAGGGTTATTTGTTTTTTTCAGTGCGTTGGGCAGCAGATCTCCCCCCCCCCCCCCCCTATAAACAGAAAAACCCGCTTTTTTGTTGTTGTTGTTTGGTTTGGGACAGCTCTATTATATGATGTTGGTGTCAGAGTTAGATATTATTCTAGTACTAAAGCTATCACTCAATCTTCTCTCCCCTATTGCTGTCACGTATGGCAAGTTTCTAGAGTTTGCTGGGGAAAAAAGTGCCCCACATTTGGTTCATGAAAATTTGGAGATAATTATCATTGGTAAAAATAAATTAAAAAAAAAATTAAAAAAACAAACGCGACCCCCCCCCCTCTCCCGAACTTTGTTGACGATTGCGTCCATTCTCCTAATACATTATTAGACAACAATACATGATACTTGTATAATTTATTACTATGGCTAAAATAGTCAAAGAAGCTTGTGCCTCTCTAAATGTATAACTGCTAACTCTATGACTATCACTACACCCCTTCCCCTCCCGCCCCACACTTCTTTGATTCATCATCTCTGCCATCTCCAAAAACACGCGACAACCCTTCTTATTTAAGCCGGAGATCTGATTTATAAGACGTGTATTAAGATGACCAGCGTCTTTGACGTATTGGTTAGGATCTTCGCCTGTCACACGAAGGATTTGAGCTCGACCCCAATATTGGAGGAATATCACCGTCGCTTTGCTTGAATGTTGTGTCCATCCCAGCCCGGATGACCCTGACAGGCAGAGTCGAAGTTAAATAAATCTCTCCTATAATAACCTTACTGTGTTGCAAAGTTTGGTTTGGTTCCAGTTTTACCTCCCTGCAACACTGTAAGCTCATTTAAAAGACGGGGTACTTCGACACTGCCTGTCAGGGCCAATCCGGGCTGAGAGAGAAAAAATCCCAGCAGACGAAAAAAACCTCAGATCGCCCGCGACCGGAATCGAACTTGGGTCTTTCCCATGATAGGCGAAGTGCCTAACCAGTGCACCACAACGTTGGTTGTGTTGTAAGGGGCATCAGCCCCAAACCAAACCGTACCAAGACAGAAAAAGAAAATTATTGATTTTCTTTTGTCTTCAAGCCTGTTGAGTTAAGCCATGCCACTAATCGACTTCTGTGATGTAACGGTTTGGCTCTTCGCCTTCCACGCAGAGACGAGAGTTTGAGGCACACGTGGGGGCAGTTTGTTTGATTGAGTGTTTCCATGCTCGGACATTGTCGCTCTCAGTCCAGGTTGGCCCCAACAGGCAGGGTCGAAGCTGTAAGTAGCCTGTATGTTTAAATTTTTCTCCAAGGCTTTTGGTTTGGTGTTCAGCTTTACATCCTGTCAAGGTCAACCCGGACTGAAATGGACCGATCCTACCTAGCATGAAGACGCAGATGCTCATCTCGATACGGGAATCGACCTCGGACCTTCTGCCCGTGGTTTGAAAACTCAACCACTTTGTTTTTACCGTTACGCTACTTGGTAGCCTACGCCAATCCACCGCCTCCTTGAGCTTCTGTGTGATAGGCGCAGAGCCTGACCATTATTCCCCACACGGCGCCGATTCTCCAAGCCTGTTGAGCTTATCTCTCTTCCTGTCTTTTCCAGGTCCGTCGTTTGGAGTATTACGGCCGAATGCTGACCTTTGACCGAGAGTGCGCTGAGGAGTGTGACCCCGGGTGCCGGGAAGGCGCGTACTATGAGGAATGTGTCACCTGCTGTAATGATCGTAACTTATGCAACATTGGCGGTCTGGCGTCGTCATGGCAACCGCGGCCCGGCCTCATCGCCCTTTTGTTGTTCGCGGCTTTGACGGCGTGCTTGCGATTCCAAACTCAGTTACATCCTTTGTGACTGACGGAATCGATGTGAAAAATTATGTTTCTTTTTTTTCTTTTTTCTATTTTTCTTTTTTTTTCTTTTGTCTGTCTTCCTTTCATTCTTTCTGTTTTCCTCTATTTTCTAACATCCTTTTTTTTTTCCATAGGTAGGCCCTGTGCACCCTGTCCACTGTGGAATTTACGAACATGGCTACTGCTTGAAAACATCCTCCTTTCTTTCTTTCCTTCGTTCGATCTTCCTTGCTTATTCTCTTATTTGTTTTCTGATTTTTTTCTTTACCTTTTTTTCTGAGATCTCTTTCTTCTCTCCTTTTAAAAAACTCTTTTGTGCTGTTTGCAAAAGTTGGCTACTGCTTGAAAATACTATTCACTTTCTTTTTCTTTTGTCCATTTTCCAGCTTTTTTTCTTTCGTCTTTATTTCTTTTTTGCATGTTGCTGTTTTCTTTATCAATATTATGCTGGGGGCTAATAGATAGGCCTACACTCCATTATCGTTTGTGCATTTTAAAAACATCATTTCTACCTTTACGGTTAGCTGTTTAGACATTTTTACCTTTTCTTGCAATTGCAAATATATACATTTTCAGGTAAACTTTCTTGTGATATTTTTCTCTTTTAGCTAAGAGATTGATGCATTTTTTCGTTTAGATTTTTCAATTTGTCACATGCATGTAAGTGTCATATAAAGATACCCTAGCAGATGGCTGTTATAAACAAAGAGTCAGAGGCTGATGTACTAGAGGTTTCAAAGTCAAGAAAAATCTTAAACAACACTTCCAACATTTGGAGCTGCCATGCGATGGGGCAGGCTAAAGTGATTCTTAGATTCCTGGTACAATCGTAAACCGGAACTTTATGATAACATGATGGGCTCTTAAATCGAAGGATGACAGAAAAGCCTTGGCCACAAAGAAGGGGACACAAACTGTCGACATCAAACTTAATCTTTAAGCTTAATTCATATACACCACCGGTGGAAGCCTGTACTGTTTTAAACAAACGTTACAACCAAATTAAACTTTTGAAATTTTGTGATGTACTTAAGTCAGAATATCCGCGAGTCTTTGTAGCTATTCAGCTTTTGGAAAATGTAGGCTGCATGTTGTGCCAAAGATTTTATGAAAGAAGTTTTGGTCCATGTAAATGAGAGAAAAGTGTTCAGTATTGTATTCCCAGGTGAAAGGCGTCGTTTGCTGCTTTGAAGGGAAATTATTCGTAAAAAATGCGGTGCAGTTGGTCTGCACGCCTATTTAAAAAAAAAAAAAAAAAAATGTATCACAAGGAATCATTTTCCAAAAATCTAAATAACCATTTTATGTTGCATCTTTGAAAACACCGTTATCCAAATTATAGCAATTTTCCCCATAAAGAGGCAAAAATTGAAAGTGGCAAAGTAGGCGCCAAATTTCATTAACATGCTAAAGCAGGCTACTATACGCTTAGTTTCGACACTCTGCCATTGTTTATTTTGTCGTATGCCTGTCAGACTCATATAGAGATCTACATGACGCATTGAACAAATAATTCCGACTACTGGTATTAATTTGTCATCCTGTCATTAAGAACAGACATGCTACAACCATTCTTCTCAAAACGGTTGAAACTCAGACGTCACAAAATGACATCTTTTCATGTATTATGGCAGGATTTAGTAGTTGATTATATTGTTCTAACCATGGATGTGACAAGTCTAAGGTGATCAAAAGAGTATCAAAATCATTGTTCGAGAAATTAAATAGCGTACTCTACAGAAGTGGCAGTTGGGCAGGTATGATTTGCAATGTACGCAGGCCTATAAACACTTGCTAGATGGGGAAAAACCGTATGACTGATGCGTCCGGAGGTTGGTCAAAGTTAACACCAATTTTGCCACCTTGTATTTTCGTTTGACCTAGGGGAAAAATACTACACGTAGGCTATAAAGTTGCTTACTTGTTACTTTACGAATAATGCAATTTCGCCAGACTGGTAGGCCAGTCTCTTTGGAAATGAATGCTTTGTTGGGTGGTAAATTCGGATTGCAATGGAAAAGTCTATTTCTTCGAGAAAGCAAACAAAGTATTTTCTTTCTTTTGTCTAGAGTATTGAGTACATGTATAACAATATTTATGTACTTTACACATGTTTTGGGGTTAACTTTAGTCGAGACGGCTTAGAGAGAGAGAGAGAGAGAGAGAGAGAGAGAGAGAGAGAGAGAGAGAGAGAGAGAGAGAGACAGAGAGAGAGGGGGG
>JAUKPP010254296.1:0-22600 GCA_032273245.1 Phyllaplysia taylori
GGATAAGAGGGGGGGGGGAGGGGATATGAAAAGAATAAAAACTTTTTGTTTGAATTGAAAGTTTATTTGTCTTTGAGTTTTCACTCTAATTTGATTGCAGTGCAGGGTTGTTGTGAACTAAAGATTCACAGATTTTGCATTTTAATTCTGTTTTGAAAAAAGATATACTTTTCAGTTTTGACTTTAATAATTTGATTACAGTGATGTGATGCTTGAACAAGGGAGGCACAGGTTTTGTAGATCTTTTACGGCAATAACTGGTTAGCAGAATAAGTTCGTTCTTGAGCCTCTAGCACACAACAGATTTTTAACTCAAGCGAGAGTAGAGTTATGTGAACTTTTGGTTTGTTCAGAATCATGATGTTCTAGCTCAAAGATTTTACTATTTCTCTAGTAAGTGCAGCTTTCCTAGCACAGGCTGAAATGCTCTCAAATTGATTCTCATTATATCTGTATCTATCTTTGCAAAAGACGGGGCTTACTCAAAACGTTTTATCATCCTAATTCTGTCTGCAGTATTAGTAGCCTTACATCCATTTTATTATTTGATAAGGCTCATGGCATTCAGCAATATTTTTGCAATTTTGGTTGAATCCTTTCAGTGCAATATTTGATAGTCAAAAAGTCCACTTATACTAATGCATTACATTGGTTGCACTTTTGTTTTCATATTTCATTTGATTTTTTTGTGTTTAGTTTGGGTGTTTTTGTAGTCATTGGTGGATTGATGGTTGCCTTATTTACCATGGTGTTTCAGTTGATACTTTGTTTTGTTTTTTTGTGGGGGTTTTCTTATGGGGTGTGGGGATGGGGGTGCAGGGGAAAGGAGGGAAGGAGGGAAGGAAAGGGATTCAATAAGTAAGGGAGTCTTGTCACATTGAAAAGTACACTTTTACTGTGGGATGTTTGCAAGTGTGCAAATTTAGGGGCATTTTTCTTTGACCTCATATCACTCATGTTTTTTGCTCACTTTATTTGAAAAACTCATGTAAAGAAATAAATATCTGGCAAGTCTGATACTCATATGATATATTCATTGCAACTTTTGATACCATTTATGACCGAAAGTGCAGGGTATTTTATTTATAATTTATTGATGGGCTCACCCTGTTGTAATGTTGAATGTTGATTCCCCTATGGCAATTGTGTTCATGCTCATCATGCTGGTCTTACTTATTTTGTTCCTCTGGGCTCTTCTAGTCATTTCCTCCCGATGCCTTGAATTGGGGTAAATTCATTGGACCTGTTTCATGTCATTATCCTCTCACATGAAATGCAATATTCTCTTCCCACAACATGTAAGCTTGGTGCAGAAAATGAAAATTTTTCCTCAGAAACTTTCTAGAGATTCTCAATTGATCCTTGAAAGGGTTGGTGAAAGGACTTCTCATGGCTAGCAATATCCTCAGAAAAATGTTATGATAATGTTAAATATTACAGTTGTCATCTCTAGCCAGTGTGCCACTAACTCTAGTCTATCTATGGCATGGTTGTGCGAATAAATCCATTTTCTACATGACTGATACATTAATGCCATTTATGCTGGCATCTGTACTGTAGTGGTTAGGATCTATGCCTATCACACAGAAGACCCAAGTTCAATTTTTACTTACATCTTTCTGCTGGGATTGGTCCCTCTCAGCCCTTATTTTACAGTGACCAATTGTGGTTTTATTCCTTTGGGTTTAGAGAGTTTCGAAAGCTCCTCACCTCTCCTTGTCAGACATGGTGAAATTTATATATCAGAGGGTCTGTTTCTCATGTGATCCGATTGGTGTTGAACTAATATCAAATAGAATTAACATCAACTCATAAATATACTGAAAGAAATGCCCACTGCTTACTCATGTGAAATTATGACTAACCATAACATTGCACAATAATGCTGGAATAGTCGAATTCATTTCTCTCGAAAGGACTGTTCTTGTATTGGAACTATGCTTATATCCAAGAGTCTAGTGTTATTTTTTTCTATATCCTCTCTGTTGGCAGATCATTGTTATATCAGACGTGTTCTTTGATCTAGTGTTCTTGTAAGGGAATTCTACTCTCTTTGCTTTACTGACATTAAACTGAACACAGGCTCACAATAGATCTGGTAACCTCTCACATAGCGGAGCATCGCTATCTAGAATACTAGTACATTCAAACCCGTCTAAGACGACCACTGAATATTGAGAAAAAAGTGGTCATTTTAGACAGGTGGTCGTCTTTAGTTTAGGAGTCGATGGATAGTGATCGTTTGTGCAGGTCTTAAACATGTGGTCGCGTAAGCAGGTTCCACTGTACTAGGCACCACAAGTGTTGGCCCTTGTATGTCTGCAGTACTGTATAGGATAGCATTACTTTCACGGGGCTCTTTGACTATAGATATCTTTAGTTTTTGCTCTCTTTTTGTCTCTTGCTTTCCTCACGTTCGCTACATGATTTATTTTTTTCTTTTATGCACATAATTGAATTTTAATCATCATCAATCCCATTTTCAAAGACAGTGTTGTGAGTCGTATTAAATTTTTTTTTCTTTCAATAATGCTTGCGTATAAAGAAGTGTACATTTGTTCAAACAGTAATGCACACCGATAGGAATGCACTAATAAGGGCTTTGTGAGGATTTTTTTTCACTTTGTCACTGTTATGCTTTATGCAATGCAAGTTACATTAATCTGTTCTGTTCTTATTAAGCCGTCTTAGATAGTCATTGATTTGACTTGTCTATACATGTAGTCTGTACTATCATCTTATTCCTTACAATTCTTAAGGTCTTTCTCATGACTACCCCTCACCTCCCTCTCTCTCTTTCTCTATTTTTCTCTCTTTCCAGCTCTTTTCTTTCTCTCTCTCTCTCTCTCCCTTTCTCTCTTTTCTCTCTGTCTCTTCTGCTGATAGCTCAGAGAGATAATAATGCTATCAGAGAAAATGTGTGATTATTATTGTTTGTTATCTTGACATTAATAAAGTTGATTGAATTTTTACCCTTGTGAACATCTTCTTTCCTGGCATGTGAACATTGTGATAAATATTAGCTTGTAGCCTAACAGCAAAGTCTCCTCACTCACATCTGGGATTTGGATGTCATTCAGAAAAGGTTGTCTGAAGATTTTCTGATTTATTCATTCCTCGTCATTTCCTGGGAAAGTGGTGATAGTACAGTTGCCAACCCTCATGATTTTATTGTGAATCTCGTGATGTTTATGTGAATCTCCTGTCCTCACTTAGTTTTGCCAAAAAGATTAACAAGACCATTGCAAACCCTCTTGGGATCATTACGATTATTTGCTGTTGGGGGAGACTAAGCAAAAATAACATTATTTTTACATTAAGAGGGACATTTCTATTTACAGTAAATTGTAGGCAGTAAACTTGCTGATGTGCTTGGCCCCACATTTTTTACACTTCATTTAATTTGTCCAGTGGGTCATTAGAGAACTCATTTCCTATGAATTTTATTTTAAGCAATTTCTGAAATATTTTATGTCTCTCTATAAGAAGAAGAATCTTACTAAATACGAATTGAAATCTCAATAATTTCCTTGTTAGGGTTGGCAACTCTTGGTAAAGATGCTTTGAGTTTTGATAGGCAAAGATGTTAACATTTGGAGATAAGCAGATGCAGCTGTGAAGGGTTCAAAGAATCGGACTGAGGGATAAATGTTAAGAAATTAAAAGTTCTCTCGTTGTAACTGGTTGGTAGATCATTTCTTTCAATTTGCAAAAACAGCTCTTGGCTCCACCGTTGCACACAGTGGCTCAGTGACTGCCAGGGTTTTAGATAGCCAAAAAGATTTGTACAGCTTTGTGCAGAAGTGAAGATCACTGATGGGTTTCATTCATGTAGCATTTTCACAACTGAAGAAATGAAAGACCTTGGCAGGAAAACTTTAAGCTCCAAGATGTTAATTCTTGGACTGGATGCCCCCCATCCAGTTACCCTTGTCCAGCTTGTGTTTTCCCTGGTGTTTCACTGTCTGACCTGTTATTGAATACATGCATGTCCTTCCTCACAACACAATGTCTCTTCTTCCAGGGATTGGTATCATCAGGATATAATTTTTTTTTTCAACCTCGGTAAAAAATCTAAAGCATTCAAAATTTTTTTTATCTTTGACTTCACAACGATCTGCACAAATTGCTAGTATTGATTCCAAAGTTCAGGATTTTTTTTGCCTAGCTTAGCCCATCCGTGATCTCCACTCTGTTGGCTGTATAATATTTAGATGAATGATACAGACTACACAACATAAAAATGATTTCTTAAAAATTTGATGTTGTTTCTGCTCTCCATTGTTCCTTTGATTCCTGTTGGTGGAGTAGGATGTTGAACCCGACAGTAAAACACAAAAACCTCTTCACCCTCTTATGGTTGATGTCACCCATTGGAACATTCAAACTCCAACCCTCAGCCCATGTTGTATAGTGCAGTAGTTTTCCAATGAGGCAGTCATTGGAGCTCTGGCCCTTCAAATATCATTTTGAGAGAAGTTCTGATCTCAAATCCAGTAATGTCTAATCGTTGATTTGGTGCGGCAGCTCCTCAGTGTGAGAGGGAGGCTCATATTGCCCAAGACCACCAACATTCTTCAGTGTCTGGATTGTGACAGCCAAAGGAAGCGTCTATCTACTAAATACATAGATGTATTGTATTTTTCAAGTGTTGTCTTCCTCCTCCTCCTCCCATCCATCCTCACCTCAGGCCAGCTACACCACCATACGGTGCCAGGCGCCATCTTCTGGCCCAGCGGATTCCGACGACAGCTGCAGCAGCATCAGCGCACATCAAGCTCAGATTTTGACACCCTTTAGTCCCAGACCCTCTCTCCTTAGTCTTCTAAAGGGCTGGCAAGTAGGTCTCCAGACCGAGTGACTGGGCCCAGAGATATTCCTAGTGGGTTCTACTATGGCAACTCACCAAGCACACGTTTTTTTTGTAGTTCTCTATACAAGTTGGGCTGTATGATTAATGAGCTGTCTATAATTTGAATCTCAAATGAAGTGTGGTGTAGAGTAAAAAGGTTTAAGTGCTTCAAAACCTCACATATTCTGAATCTCATAAAAGTACGATCACATTAAACATGTTGTAGAGAAAAATTTAGGAGCTATCCCTCTAGGTGCCCAATTTTTCGAATAGTGTGGAGACTGGTCAGCCAGTGTCAGTATGCAGGGAGAGGTTGGGACATTTAGGTCGGGCTATTTTCCATGTGTGGCAGCAAGTTATCCTGTTTAGGTATCAATGTTGCTCAAGATGTGGAGGATGAAATATGATTTCATGGTTAGATAAGTCAAGCCTGGGAGCAAAGTAAAACTCAGCTATACAGGCTAAGCTTTCAAATATTAAGCTAGAAAGTTATAGTTGTAAAGTTCTGAGAGGAGTCAATTCTATATATCCCAAAGGAAATATAAGCAATAAGTTGTGAAAACACAGCGGCGGCCTTATTCTCATTAGATGCACCTGATGTTCGCATACGCAGGCGTGCGTGCACACAGACAGTCATACACAATGATTCGGATGCTACCTCGATCATGAGGGGTTATTGCATTTACTAAAATTTCAGACAATTTGTTTTGTTAAAGTAAATCAGAATAAGCAGATTTGTCAAATAATCTGAACCCTACTGACCTCATCTCAAAGTTCCATGGACAGTCTTGTATTAATACTAGAATTTTGAGTTTTCCTCAGTTTCAGTTAAGGACTTGTGACTCCAGTACTTTTCTCGCAATGGGTGAACGTTTGAAGACTTGTTATTCAGTGCTTCAGTGGAAGTTCCTCCTTTTTCTGAAAGCCTATCACAGTTTGTATGACCCTCAGGCAACAAAGCTATCGTGTATCAAAAGTTCTTTGTAGATGTTCAATTTATCCTCTCTTTTGTTATACGTTGGAAAATTATTGTCATATCTTTGTTAGTCATTAGTGCAGTTGTAGCCAGTTTGTAACACACTCAAATATTTAAATTATAACATTGTAGCATCTCTTTATTGTTTATTTGTTTTTTCTTGTAATCCTCAGTGTTGTTTTTAGTTTCTAGTTTGAGTTTCACTTCATGTGTCTTGTCTTGAAGCTCTCTGCACAGTCTTAGTCATCTTTCTTCATCAAAAAGTTAATTCTGAATGTGCTCTGGAACACAGTTGTTCTATTATTGATTAGATGTGACAAATGGGTGAATTTGTACAGTCTGTAACTTGTTTTATTTGATTTTACGTAAGTGATCTTCGGTTGTCTCACTGACATCGTATTATATTGTTTTGTGAAGAGTTAAGATTTGAATAGAAGCTGTTATGTTTTACGAGGCATTCTGGCAATTGAATTATAAGTGTATTGACCCAAGTTTAATTTAGTAGGACAGGTTCTTTCAGGGCAGGTACCAGTATGTTTAATTTTCCGTTTAATATCCTAGACCTCTTCACTGCTTGTCTAACTTGTCGATAGTGTAATATTGTTTGAGAAGATGTACTTTCCACTTCTGAAGGGGCTTGCTTTATCACTTGTTTTACAATTTAGAACAGTCTTTAAAGGTCTCCATGGTCACATCTCAGACCAAGCCTGTAATTTTACTGTAAAAGTAGTGTGGGAGAAGTACAAGACAGAAAAAGCTCAATATGAAGGCAACTCAGGCAGGTCATAGTGGATTTTTTTTTCAAATAAAGCCCTCAGTTTTCAATCTGTCCTGTTGTTGAAAAAATACATAAATTTTCCAGTCATGAAATTGTGCACACTAGTTACAAGTCTCTTTGTTTTGGTGCAGGATAGGAAAGTGTAGATTGAAAAATATTCGAGTGCTGTCTCGTTTCTTTTTTCAGCTTATTGCGTATTCGACAGAACTCTCATATTACACTTCAGGTATATGGGAAAAAAGGGGACTTAAAAAGGTTACATGAAAGAAAAAACAACAACCCAAAAATTAAATTAAAACACAATCTTAGATTTTGAATTAAAATTACGTCAACGGCTCGACATTCAATAGTCTGCAGTATTCTTTTTTCACTTTGCAAGTAGGGAACCTGTCTTCATACGGGCATTACTTTTTACTTCTTTCTGTTTACCTTTCTTTTATCCTCAACTGTTCACGAATGACTTTTTTCTAAATTCAGGAAATCATGGGTGCAAGAATGCCGGCAAAATCAACCCTCTGACCGACACCTTGCCGGCAAAACCGCGTCGCCGAGATTGGAAAAAATATATGCGTAAAATATCAACATAAAAAACGAGAAAAAAAAAACCTTGCAGGCAAATGAAAATTTGCCTTCCTGGGTTGCAGGCTTTTTGGGGGCTTTATGCTTGCACCCATGCAGGAAATGGAAAGAGCAACTGCTTAGAAAAAAATACGATAGAAAAGAACCCTAGATGAAAAGGACCATTAAAAAAGAAAATACAAAGGAGTAAAAAAAAGAAAAGAGACAAAGATGTGAATCAAACCGACAACACCTGCGGTTGGTAGATCCTAGCCCCTACCACCTGCTTTACGGAGGAAATTGGTAGCATGTGGGAAATTAATAAGTAGTTTCGGTTTAAACGCCAAGTTTCGTTCAGCAGCTGCGTCTTTTCGTGCAAAAAATGTGAGGGAGGCGTTTGTTATATTTCCCCATTTTGTAATTGACTAAACTTTTAAAAGTTAAATTTCTCGATGGTTTAACCCTAAAATTATCAGATTATGGTGCGGTGCACTGGAATGATGCATTACCCTACCTAGAAAAATAAAGTGGTAATTTTTTAGCCACGATCCGCACCTGTAGCAATTGGCTAAAAAAGGAGCCTGAAAACGAAATAGTTGTCACCCTAGGGCTTATATTTTTTTAAAGAAAGGATAATAGAAGTGAGAAGTAGATAAATTCTGCAGCTGAAATTTGTATTGGTGCTTAGTACAAGGCTAGATGCCTCAAGCAGCTGACTTAATATTACACATACACAGCTTCAGCCCTATGTTTTTTGGAAAAAAAAGTACTTAGGAAAGAGCTGCCCATGGTAGAACCCCTCTGGATATCCTCTGTTAGTTGTTGCATGTAAATGTTGTAAGAAGCACTCAGTCTTGTTGACCCCACAGTGTGTGAGCTCCGCAGCCCTTCCCCCCATTGTTCAATGTTGTGAGAACCGTGACTTAGTTTATTGTCTTCCTAACATTTTCTTAACACAATTTTGTTAATAAATTCATCAGCGACTTTTATTACATTTTTTCCCCTTTTCTTTCTTTTTGTTTGGTTGCTCATTAGAATTACTAGTCCCCCCACGCCTTTCGGACTTGAGGGAATGGCTTTCCGATCCCAAAAGAGCCAGGTGGTTGCTCATTTTGATATTTTCACATGCTTTGTAGTCAAATTTTTTTCCACCTTATTTTATTTCTCAGGCAAAAGAATTTCTCATTGAATATTTTCAGGAGCAAACGTTGGGAAAGGAATGAAAGTTTTAAGTAACTGAAAGTGGACAGCAAACAGAAATGAGGAAAAAAAATATCAGCTCTGAAATCAATGTTCAGAGTGCTGATTGAAAAGAAAATGAGACGATGGTTGGTGAACACCATAGCATTGTTTGCTCTTACTTTTTTCAGTGTGTTAGTATTGTCCAAATGTCCTTACTAGCGTAGAAATTGCCCAACAGTGTGCCGTAAAGCCACGTGTTGATAAGGTAATGGAATGCCTACAACAGATAATGAGTCAAGTTTTCTTAATTCTTTTTGCCACTGATTTTATGATTGATGTAATACTGTGACGCAAAATGTTCAGTGACTTAAATCAATCTCATTTTGAATGGTTGTAAGTTTTGTTTATCTTGCACCAGCACAATGAGTTGAGGCGCGGACACCCTCAAGCAGAGACGTACAGTAACATATTCCCAGGATTTATTCTGAATTCAGCATTTTTGTTAGTTCCTCAGGACAAAGTAAAGCCTGAGAATTTCTTCAAAATTGCATTTTATTTCTTGTTTAACTGCATTGCATAAATTTTGTCCCCCTGATATTAAAGCTCAGGGTTTGTGTTTTTTGTGACCAGCTGTGTCCATCCATATATGACAGACAAAAGGGTCCACATTATGTCAATGGGCTTCTCTTCTTTCTTTCTTTTGCTCTTCACCCATTATGATTTCAGTTTCAGTACTTGCCTATCGTGTTGCAGCACATGCCATGATGATTTGTTTGCTCCTGGAGCTCTGTATTCTATGTAGTTTGCTGGGGTTGCGTTTGATGGTCCTTGGTGAGATTCTTGTGGGTCTGCATGCATGAGGTCTGCTGTCTCATCCTCGCACACAGGCGTACACAAACACATACACACACCTTACATCATTCGCAAAAATTAATTATTGTTTTGTACACCTGTCCAGTTTATATAACTGGTGGCACACTAAAAAACTTGGTCAACTGCTCTGTGTTCAATAATAAAAACACACTGCTTCATTTTGACAGCCAAACACATAACCAGAGTAGGTTACAATTAATTACATAGTTATTCCCTGTAATTATTTAGATCAAATTTTTTCTGTGCTGACTCAAATACAATACAATTCTGCATCAACATAATCTAAAGAGAATTGAAAACATGTACCTTGTAACATGGGAATATTCTAGTCAGGACTATCATGCTGCATGATTTGAGTGGATAAAAGTATGATGTATTGAACAAGAGTATATGTTGTGGGTATCTTGAAGCTGGATTATAATACCATACATTACTTATCAGAGCAAAGCATTGTGAAACCCACGCAGAATGGGAATGTTTTTGCTAAGCAAGGTGTTTAAAGGGAGCTGTGTCAACTGTTAAGGCTTCTCATGGAATATTTGGTCTGTACACGCACAACGGTGAATGTTATTGTAATTGCAATGCTTTGAGGTGTTTTAGATTGTGCTGGCACACTGCTCTGTTGACCTGACATGTTGCTCTCTCTTTGTACACTTGTATTCGATAGTCTTTGCCGAACTGCATGCACCTTTGCTTAACAAGAAAGGTGTGCACTTAGGCAGACCGTGCTATCAAGTGAACTGATTTTTAAAGTTAATGATAGACAAGAAAAAAAACAATTTTGCATTAACAGGATGCTGGATGGCATTAGTAGTCAAGTGGTGAGTCTACCAGATCCATATTTGTAAGATTGTGAGCTCAGAATTTGAGGATCAGCTTAAGCTGACGTTGTGTCCATGGGATGGGCTCTTTACACAAATTTCCTATGCTTATCAACAGTTTTCTTGGATGCATTATCAGAGACAGATATACTTTAGTGTTTTAGCATGTGAAAAGTGGCAGGTTGCACTGGATGCTTCCCACAAAGTTCAGATTGTTTCAGAACAACTTTGGCCTGTTATCGGTAACAGATTGTAAAGCGTGTAGAGCCGGCTGCTTTCATGCGAGGGATGTGAGCTTTTTTAGATGCAATTTATAAGGGTGATCGTGCTCTTATGTAGTGTGCTTAAAAGGCAAAGACTGCTATATTGACATTGGAGATGTCTTTGTTTGAGGAAGCACTTGCCACGCTCATGCATTGTGTCTTTTTGCTTTTCCCCCGCCCTCTCTTTCTCTCTCTCTCTCCCAATTCCCCAACCCCCCACATCTATGCAGGCAAGTCACACCTACACAATGTTGGTATGTGCCTTTCTGTCTTTTTTCTTCTCTTCACTCACAATAGTGTAATGAAATCTGGTGATGCAGTGAGTAATCTAACACAATTTTAATGAAAGACCTGGCCAACTGTAGAGTTCTTTTGTATCTACATAACAGTTTGATGCTATAGAAGTAGCCTTCACTGTATATCAGAATGACTGTTATACATTTCTATCAATACTTATATTTCTTTAATTACATGTAGTCTACCCAATTCTCTTTCACTAATACCTCATAAGGGGCAGTTCTTTAAAAGAAATTATTTGGGGGTTATTGTTTTCATTTTCTTTAACATCCATCCTTGTGAAATAGAATACCTCTCAAAATTGTAGAATAACTCATAAACAAAATAGGGCTTAGAAGATTTTAGTTTTACCTCTCCTTTCTTTAACAAAATTTGGCAGGTTTGTAGGACAGTTACATTGTCTACTGCATGGCACTAAATAACATTGACCTGTTTTTACTGCAACATTTGGAAGAGGGAAATGTAGCCATAATCTTTACCCAATTCCATGCTGCTAGTTCATTTTTATTCAAGACAAGCAAAATTACCACTCAGTTTTAGTAAACAGGATAACCAGGATAAACTTCAAAGAACATTCTAGATTCGTTGTGACCCACCACCTTCAACAATACTCCAACCTCACATCTCTAGAAAGGCTTGTTGAAGTTAATTGAAATATATTTTCCCACTTTTCCTAAGGCCAGTCACTAGAGCCTTTAAATATTATAGTGGGAAAGTCCTTGTTTCAAATGTGGTCACGTTTCATTCCTTTATGTGGTGCAGCAGACACCTCAGTGTGAGAGGAAGACTCAAATTGGTCAAAGTGTAGACATGGTACTTACTATATTAAATGTGTCACAATATGAAATTAGGCCCTCATCAATTTTTGGAAATCGAGTTATTTGTATTTTGCGCAACTTCGTTATATATATATATTTCTCTTGATAGTGGTGAAGAAATCATGAGTTAATCTTGAATTAGAATCGAGATGTTTGTAACTTTGGCCACGTCAGAGTTATCAGTCACTCACTGTCAAAGAGAATTTAGCAAAAATTATTACTGTTGACATTTGGTGGCTTTCAAAAGTTACAAACGTTTTGGGCTATAAATCACCATGAAATGTATTTCTACATGGATCTGTGTTGGGACACAGAAAATATTAAATATCTGTGGTAAAAATTGCTAGACACAAAAAAATTGCTGATAACTCCTCTTGTTCTTGCGAGTGCTTGATTTCATGGAGTCGCAACGTAAACGGCACATTGTGTAGACACATGAATGAATTAGCCTCATTTGCACTAAGTTAAGTAGGAAGCATTGAGCATTGTCAGTCACACACCAGGGTCACCTTGACAATCAACAGCTTTAAGAGGCAAACACTTACGCCTGCCTGGAACACTTGTTTTGTTTATTCATCTTCTGCTATCATTCGTTTTGCTTCTTTTTTGTAGAGCTTTTGTTTCAATAGTATTTTAATGAACTTTTGTGTTGTTGAAGCTCATTAGTCACTTATGTAGAATAACCCATCCTTTTTATTCAAGTATTTTTTATCTTAAAGTGGAAAGTAGTGGAAATATAGAATTTTAAAAATATTTTCAGAAATAGTCTCCATAACATTCTTGCATGTTGATAAAATCACAAGCCTATAAGACCCTTACAGTATACCCTCTGAGTATCTATAATTCTTTTTAATTTATTATTCTTTTAAGATTTAAGAAAACTTTTAGTTCTCTTTCTCTTGAAAGTGTTTTAATACACCTTGAAAGTAAGTGTAGAGATGTTTTTCAGTATTCTCAATAACTTATTATTTAAAAAAGATTGGCTCTGATTCATCTTTGAGATTTAGTTTTATATAACAGGAATCACGGCTTGATTTATTAATTGCATACAATGTACTCACGGCTTTTAACTGAAAATGAAGCCTGTGACTGTGAGGGTCATGTTAATGTGCGTGATGGTGTATTGAGGGAGGTTTTTATTTATTATTAGCACAACATTGCCAGAATACACCCTTAGTGTACACTGTTTTCTTTTCTATCACTGCTTTCATGGATTGTTCCTGTAAAGTGTAAGGTAAGAGGCCTGCAAAGGAAATGAACGGAAAAAGTGCTTGATGTTCTTTTCTATCTACCTTTTAAATGTTCTTAACTTTATGTACAGTATTTTGGTTTGATCTGACGAGATGTTGTATGATAATTTTCTGTATGTTTTTTTCCTTTCACTTATCTTTTTTTCGCTTCCGACGCTTAACGTTGTTTCCTTCCTTTCAACATGCACTGGATCCCAGCATGTGATTGACTTAACATGCAACTGGAGTGCAGAAATATATAATTTTTTTTATTGTTTGTATTGAACAGATGAATTTAAAGCGTATTGTAATATTTCTTTGACACTGTTATGCCGCTACTTCATGTATTTGCGCTTCTGTGATTAATTTGTGCAGGGGTTGTGATGTGCATGTCAGCATCTGATGCAGACTTTATTACTCAACTGCCATGGATGAGTTGGGGAAACACCTTTTATTATTGTGATGGCATGCGCTTCTACTTGATACTTGTCTCTTACAGACTGAGTGAACAATTATGGGAGAACTCTGGTCTTCTTATTTTTCGTAGATAGCGTATTTTTATTTGCTCTCTTTGATATTTAGTTTTTGCTTTTTTTTAGTTGAGTCTTTCTCATCAAATTGGAATTTGCTTGTCTGCTTCTTCTGGCCAATGACGAGAGGCAACATAAAAGAAAGACAGCAAAAGACCTTCTCAGTATCTTAATGTTTGAGCGATTGTAAAATGGCTGCTTCCACTGTATGCTTCCCAGGAAGTTGAAAAGGTTTCTAAGTGACTTTGGTCTTTCAGGGTAATAATAGATTGTAAAGGGCATAGAGCCAGTATTGGGATATGCGCTATATAAATGCAATCCATTATTAAAAATCATGTCCTAGCTCCCATGAAGAAAATTACCATTGTGCAAATTGTATAGCTTTTTGTCCGATTTCCTAGTGTACATAATTTCAAGGTGTTCTTTTTTTTAAAAGATCAATAATGTCTACATTGTTGCCAGCATGTTTCAGGTTTGGCAGTTTTTTGCTTCTCTGCAAAGCTTCTATATTGTATTGCCAAAGATTGCATGTCACTTTGCATCATTTTGTTTGATTACTGTGGAACATGCCAAACTCAGTAATGCATGCGGGGATGTGCTTAATTTTATTGTTGTTGTTAGACATTTGTGTTTTGATCAAACTTCTGAATATGTTTCCAGCACGAGTTTACTAAACAGTTTTCTTGGGTTTTACCCAGCCTTGTATGGCATCTGAGGACCCTCTCATATTGTAAACCTTGATGTTTTGAATGTGCACGACCTCACCTCATAACATTCTAATCTTTGTTATCATTATATGCTGTTGTTATTTTAGTTATTTTTATTCTCTGCCCGTTACTTCCTTTCTAGTTTCTCTCCTTAAATTAGATGAGGGTATAGTCTGAAAGTATTTTTTTTTTTTTTTTCAAACTTCATAAGTTTAGATTAGTTCTCCTCAAGGGTCATTAGTCAAGTCTTAGATTATGTTTCAGTCCTTGTGGTAGTTCTCATAATAGCATTATTCATTCAGGTATTCTATAGCAAGATAGGGTAATGTGTGCAATGCCTAGTATAGTACAAGTACATAGTTGATTGACAGTCTAAAGTACATACAGGAGAACCCGCATATCTCGACGTCGGTTAACTCGACATTCGGCTTAGGTCGACACGTTTTGGAATTCCCAACTTTTTCTTTATTAATTACATCAACATCCCTTAAGTCGACTTTCTCTTTACTCAAAATGATTTGAATAGTCCCAGCTATGTCGACTTACGCTGGTTCTACTGTAGTTAATTGACCGACCGTCTAGTAGTAATTCTTTTAAAGATGATAGTAGGTGTAGAAGAAAAGAATCATGTCCATATTGTAATGGTGGGCATGAATATTCTCAGCATGGTCCTTGTTTCAATAGTAAAGAGATGGTAAGCTTCATAATGATGTTACGGTAGCTAGGATGTCTCCTTTAAATGTCTCTGTTAGATTGCAAGATGTAGTAGATCTGCTCAGAACCCAGTGCTGAATATTATTCTTTTAGTGATCTTCCCCAACTTCAAATTCTTTTCAGTGACTGATCAATGTTACCTACTTTAGACGAGTATAACAGTTTGTCTTTTTTCAGTGCCAATGTGAACTTAGAGAGTCGATGGAGCCGTAAAACCCGAAATAAAATAAAATAATTGTCCTTCTTGATGTTCTTATTTCCTTTTTCTTTATCCATTTCAGCAAGTGACTCAGCCCTGTTGGACGTGCAGTATCCAGCAGCGGAGACCCGCCTCCAGCGCACAGCCCGCCGCTGGTCCATCAAGACACGTCGCGCCTCGGGATCTAAGGTCCCACCTAGCCCAGGCTCCCCGACCACCAGCTCCCACTCCCCGTCCCCCACTGTCTCTGCCCTCACTGCAGCGACGGCCTTCCTGATCCCACCTCCGGAGAGCCCCAAGTCAAAGAATGGGCGGAAGAACAGCAGCCCCGGAGCCACGGGAAGCGTCATCAGCAACAACAATAACAACAACACAGACTTTGTGGACAGCCCCAAATCTTCCAAGTCAGGCAAGTCGAAGGCAGAGAACAGCCCCAAGACGAAACACGGCAAGTCCAGGTCAGAAAGCCCTAAAGCCAAGTCCAGTAAAAAGTGATGCCTGCAAAAAGAAATGTAGTCAGACTTGTTCAAGATAACTGCCCATTGCCATGAAGAGAAGTGGTTCTTACAGGCTGTAGTCTTGAAGATCGACCACTTTAAGAAACAATGAATGATGGAATGTTGTCATTTTTACAGGTGGTTGGTCATCTTGTGCAAGTTCCACTGTGTATGTGTTTTATCACATGATGTTTATTTGACAAGATTTTCTTTACCTTGAAAAGGTCTCGTGAGGTTTGTGAGAATAGATTTTTTAGTTTCAGTATATGTCGTATTATTGTCATATACATGAAGGTTATAAGTGTGGATGTTGAAACGGGTGCAAGCCATCAGTGGGTAGATGGCTTTGAACCTACATTTTAGTATTAGAATGAATCTATCTGGAGTCAGTGCAAATTGTGTGGAAGGTAGTTCTCTTTACAGTGAGACTGGAATGATGTTGCTCTTGTGCTAACACAGTAAGTCTGCTAACATTAAATGTTCTACAGTAGTTTCTGCCTAGGGCCACGGTGCTTGGGAGGGGCATAAGCATGTGTTTACACAGTCTGTGTTTACATGAGCCTGATCAAGTACATGTTTTATAACCGGGAAAAAACTGACAAAAGTGTCTGTTTTAGCGGAGTGTGCCCTTGTACGGTGTGCATCTGGGCGGAGATTACTGTATTATGTCCGAGTCAGTGATATTTCTATTTAAATAAGTGGTAGATGGTCTTTTGTTTATGGCTGCTCTAAGTTGTGTGAGGACTTGCCGGGACTCAAAGTTTCTTGCTTCTTTGTGGTTTGTTTTTGGGAAATGTGAGTGATTTTAAAATGCTCTGGTTTAGGTTGTGCAAGTTTATTACTACTTTTTTTTTTCATAAAAGCAAAATCTCATTCATTTGCTCAATAGGTCTTTAGACTGTCAGGAGATATCGGTAGGTAGGAATGTTCCATTAAGCCATGCTGCCAATTGTGATATCCGGCCTTATGGTCTTTTTGAGAGCAAGTCCCTACCATTGTTATGGCTTATGGTACAGGTTGTTTTTTTTACCTTATTCGGAAACACTAAAAGTGAACTTATCTTCTCATCTAGCCATTTCGATAAGAAAAAAAACCCTCAATTTTGAATCAATACCCAAGTTAGGCCTACCAAAGTATACCAACGCATATTTCAGGAAAGATATTCTTGATTTAAGTCAACAATGAAAAAGTACGGCAAATCTATAGTAATATCCTGTGCTGTTGAGGTGTGTGAGGACATTGTCTTCCGCTACACGTGACAACCTTTGCAAATACCGTAATGGTATAGCATTCACATTTATTGTTGTCATATTCTATGCTCAGATGGAGAACTTACTGTTGAGATTTATGGGGATGCTGCAATACTTCTGCTGGCATTTTAGAAGAAATTTCCAGTCAGTTGGTCTGTTTTTTAAGGTCAGAGGGAAAATATTAGACGTCCCTGTCAGCTTGGACATCCATCAGGGATGGGCATCCTCAGGTGTGATTTTTTGTACCCTGAAAACAAAAGGATCCCAAGAATTTCTTTGATATTTTGTTAGAATTGATATTTAGATGATAGATATTCAGACCTAAATACTGGTATCATAGCTCTTGATTTTTCAGAAAGAGTAGTGTCCGTCCCTGATTTAACACTGAGTTATGAACATGCATATCTAAATGAAAACTTGGGTATGAATATGCATCCCTGATTTGATACTGACATGCGAATCGACATCCCTGATTCCTCACAGAGATATGATGGATTAGCATTCTGATAGGGTTGTTGTGTCCGCAGTTGAGGTTGTCTCACCTTGGCGAACTCTGTAATAAGTATGCTGCTTTTATTTATTTTTTCCATGGCCTTGAACTGCTGTGTACGCAATGAGCAAGTTCAATGATATTCTTTTTTTTTTTAAGTCCCCTCCTGGCTCATCACTTGATGTTGCTCTACATGACTGATTACCTCATTACCCTTTGTGTTGCCAGATATTTATCATTTCAGAAGTGCTCATTTTCTGGATAAATGAGAAAATCTACATTTCTGAACCATTTTAAGTAATTCAACAGCTTCTTATAGGGCAGAATAACTGGATTTCCAGTTGTTTTTTTATTATTCAGTTTGCATCTTTAGTATCCTATTGCTATCACAAATGCAGGGTTTTCACTGGTGCCTGCATTTCCAGTGACTTGTTTTATCCCAGCTGAGTGGTTTAGTAGCATCGTTGCTAGAAGTGATTCATGAGAATAGGTTTGTTTTTTTAGTTTGTGTGCTGAGAGGAAAGGGGGGAGGGAGGTAGTCTGATTGTGCACATTTCATTTTCTATTTTTTTAATGAATGAATGCATATATATATTCATAGTAGTATTATCCACTTATTTATGAGATGGACATGAATGAATTTTGTCCCCACTCAGCCAGTCTTTTTGTTTTTGGGCTAGAGGAAAGTCTGAACCAGGCCATTTAAGGCATTGCGCATCTCATGATGTAAAAAGTAGTGAAAAAGGCTGTGATTACATATCTTGTCAGGGCAGGGGGGATGGTGGTAGATGTGCGTTTTATACTGCCAAATAGGGATGCCGGGGGTGAGGAGAAAAAGGAAATGAATCAAAATGTGTTGTGATGTGATGAAATCAGGGGCTCGTCAATTTTTTTACGTATTGAGTTCTTGGGCTTTGTAGTAAGCCTTGTAATTTCCTTGTCGTCAATGAGGAAATTTTTGGTTGATCTAAAATAGAAGTCGAGGTATAAGCGATTTTAATGAAGTCAGTATCTCCTCTGTCAACAGGAAATTAGGTTTTAAAAAAATGGCCTTTAACACTCGGTGGCGTTCAAAATTGCACTTTCTTTCTTTTAAACAATGTTCTTGAATATAATTCATCATGAAATAATTATTGTCATGGATATTGAGATATAGAAGGTGTTGGGTGTTGGGACTCAAAAAGAATTAAATATAAAGACTTGGCTGATGAATAAAACACTGATAGCTGTTGGCCCCATCTTTGACGAGCACCTGATTTCAATACAAGTATTGTATTTTGCTCTTTGTCTTGTCTTTTTATTTCCCAAATGGATGATTATTCTGTGTCAAAACAATCAGTTCCTAAAGACAAGGACATCTTATTGAACATGTCTGTGTTTGTAGCAATACTTTTGCTATAGCAAAGGTACAAGTTGTGGATGATTGTTTGAAGAGTGTTATAATTCAACAAGAATGGTAGGGTCAATTTACAATGTGTGGATGTGTGTGAACATATGTGCATGGTTGTTTGCCGTATGTGGGTGGATGTTTGTTTGTGTGTGTGCGTGCGCTCGCGCATTTATGGATGTGTGTGATTTGCAGAGTGCTGTGTTTGTCTTGGCTAAAGGGCTTATGTGCAATGCCTTCAAGTTCTCAGGTGATGCTAGGCTTGATATTATACTCAACAATGGTAACCAAGTTCTGTTTCATTATATTTTATTGTGATGTAATCACACTTTTCTCAATGCTGGTTGTTATGTGCGATATTTTGTTGTTATGACTGCATGTGTGTGCTGGCACAGAAGGCTGAGGGGCGTGACCAGTGAGTTTTGAGTGTCTGCTTATTTGATAGGCCTATGTGTGGTGTCGTCATGTTTGGAAACCTGTGAGAGACGAGACTTACCCTGCCTTACTTTTAATACCATGCTGTCCGTTTTCAATGTAATGTCTGGTAATTTAAACAATATTTTTTTTTATAGAATCTACCATAGACCATTATGTGGGTATGGTTCTGTGTTGTGTGTGTGCGTGCGTATATGGGTGCATATATGTGTGTCACTCTAGAATGGGACGATTGCGATTGATTATCACAAATATATATTTGTGAGTGGTTGTGCTCTGTGCAAGTGGAAACTGCTGTGTTTCTTCTCTTTGTGTCATCTCATCTGTTGTCTCTCAATCTTCTCTTCCTTTCCCCAAGTCATGGCCATGAAATTTGTTTCCTGAAGAACACTTTGCAAGTGGGGTAAACACTGTATTTTAAAAAAATGTCTTGGCCCTTCCTCACAGTACCTTGATAACCAAGCACCAACCAGTGTGATAGCTAGTGTTTGATTCAAGCAAGGAAAACTGTCGCCCCCTATTGTTGTTCTTTAGTATACATGAATAATTTTCCTGGTGATCCCAAGTTTTTCTGGGGGTTTTTTCTTTTTGTTTCAGTTGCCCCAAAGCTATTACCACAAAACAGATAAATGAAAATGGACCAACTATTGTTCTTCTATTGCATTCTCTACTGAAAAATATGCAACCTATAATTCTTTACTCTCTCATTCTTAAATCTTATCCAAGTTAATGGAAGTAGCCTGTCTCTTATATGACCTTACAGTGCTGCTAGGATGTTAAACTGAAACTAAAACAACACAGTTTGGGGTTTTCGAATAGATAAGTCTATGGTAGTGGCTGAGAGCCTCTATGATTGATGCTGGTTGTGGAGAGCCTTCTTGTGCCTCTCTCTTTCTCTCACTCACACCCTCTAATGGGAAACTTTTACTAATGTTTCCAGAATAAGAATTATAAACTTTTGACTTGTGTATGACACATTTTGTCTCATATTTAGATATAAAATGATGTCAAGTTTGAAGATTTGCGAAAATGTTGCTGAATCTTTTGAGGCACAAGTTGCACCACACCTCATACCGTTCTCAACATTCTTGACATGCATTATTTTGATTGTACGCCTTTATAACCATACATGCATACACAACTACAGTATACTATTATATGGCATCTTAACCAAGATCTATATAGGTTAACAATGATTGTCGTAACTGCTGCGTGGACTATTGACTTTGTTTTCCATTACTACGCTGTTCTCATTTAGACACAACTGCTCTGTGACTCAGGTTGAGTCGCTTTCACTCGTCTACATACTCTGTTTACTCTTGCTCTATTTGAGACTAACTGTGACCTATTTTGTTGAATCATGTGCAATGAACAAACTGAACTCCCCTGCTGTTGGGAAGGTCAAGCATTTCTACTTGTAACACTAATTGTATACATATTGCTATGATGATGATCGTGTACAAACAAGATTTTCTTTTTTGTTGTTGTTGTTGTTGTTGTTGTTGTTCTTTCAACTCGGCAGCTGGGAGCAACACTTAGGACACGGGCCATTTTGCAATTTTACAGGAGAGCAAAAAATCTTTCTTGTTTACAAGAATTTTATATCAATGATACCCTGTCAAAATGTTGCAGCTTCAGTTGTGCAATGTATATTGATTGTAGGAAACTCATATTTTGACACAAAAACTGCAATTACTGTGGTATTGGGTTGGTGATTTTTTTAAAATATAAAAATTCAGGAAACTAGGGCTTATCTGAGTTTGCTCGCAGCAGTCGAACTACATGTATGAGGTGTTTTTTTACGACAGCCACCAGATGTTGCCAATGCAATGACCATGTCACTGTGTGTCCCTGTATGTCACTGTGTTTGTTGTTTCATCACCGTGTGCATCAGTCACTGGGCTGCGCTCTCTTATCCTTGTGTCAGCATTTACTGCAAAACTTTCAGGGCTATCGTAGGTTTTTTTTTCTTTAATTTTAATTTAATTCTCAGTGGGGATATCTTTTCATACACCAAAACTCATAGCTTTAGAAATACTGTTGTAAAACTTATAAATAAAAAACAAACAATAAACTTTCAGGACTTTTGTGGGCCCCCCTCAAATTTGGTTATCAAAGGTGATGTCTTTTTATAGGAAAAGGGAACAAATTTCAACCACCCTTGTTGTAATCCATGGGGTAGAATTCTTTCAGCCTGTGTTGTTGTGGAATCATTTTTGGTTGGATTTCTATTCAGTGTGTCTCCTTCCCCAATTTTGCAAACATACAGGTGTCTGAAAACAGAAAAGCTAATTTCCCTCATACTACTCATACGTACATCTTGAGAATCCAGATTGCTGAACCAAACCTTTTCCATCTTATTTGACTTACCAGCTTAAATGGTCGGCAAAATAAATAAGTTTTAATTTTAGGATTTTTTCCCCCAGTTTTTTAGAAACACCCTGTTCTTTTTCTCTCTCCTTTGTTTTCTCTTTCTTTCTTTCCCTCCCTCTCTTTCCCCCTGTCTCTCTCCCTCCCGCTCTCTCTCTCCCCCTGTCTCTCTCTCCATTCATTGTGTTGACACAAGTGATGCAGATGCGTCATGCCCAGCTGTGTGCTGCTATGTCTACAAGTGAAGAGCTTCGTCACAAAACGCCTTGTATGCAAACAAATGAAAAATTCAATTATGTAACTTTTGATAACTAGTTGTAAACAAGGGTGGTTTGGTTCAGAAAAAGATCACAAAGCACTTTGTATTCTCTTAATAAAACCATGGCATGAAAATATATTTTTCTTTCTTAAACATGGTTAAATTGCAGTTTCCTCAGTTTCTCACGTTTTGTTAAAAGCAAATGGTAAATTGCAGTTTTTTGTTTCTTCCCTGTAGCGTTTTGTGATGAAGACCTTCAAGTATTGTGCATAAATCACATCATTAACTTATTGCTACTATTTACAGACTATTATTATTCTCAGCTATGGCCATCATCTCCTTGCTGCTGTTTCTTGTTTTGGTCATCATGTTTTGTTTTTCCTCTCTGGTCTAACAGTGTCCTTGTGACTCTGAGCAATGCAAGGACTGACTGCCCTGCTAAGGAAATAATAATAATAAATACGTGTTCATTCACTTATATCCAATGACCCGTTGTGTTTTTGTTGTTGTATGCCTAGAGGGCTTTAGTTTGTTCTGGTTGTTGGTTTTGTAATGAATCCTTTGACATACTATTGAATTATAACGTCATTTTAGTTTGGTGTTGTTGGTTACCTGTTTTTACAGCCCTTACAACACTATAGTATAAGGTCATTTAAAAGATAAGCTACTTCCGACTCTCCCTGTTAAGGCCAACCATGCTGAGAGGGAATAATCCCTGGAGAAAAATGCAGGTTGTCTGCACTGTGATCGAACTCAGGTCTTCTGCATGATAGACAAAGAGCCTAATCGTTACACTACGCCGGTAGTAAGGTCTTACTTTATTAGTAGCGGGCTACTTTCAATGACGTCAGCCTGGGCTATGGAAGGACACGACGCCCCAGCAGAGGACAGATAGATATAATATTTGTCCAATGTTGTGCTCGAAGTACAGTTCACTGGGTGATAAGAAGCGAAAAGCCAAGCACACCTCAGATGACGGTAAAACAGCCAAAGTAGCTGGTTGGGGCCTCCATAAATAAAAATTGAATAACTTCAATATATAATCTCCCCGGTATCGTGCGCTAGTCTATGTACTCTTCTTATCAGCACTGTAATTTCTCCACCTCTATGAGTTG
>JAUKPP010254297.1:0-12379 GCA_032273245.1 Phyllaplysia taylori
AGTGTCAAGCTTTCTCTTGGAAGCCATTGGAGTAGTCAGTAGTAGATATCTAGAGATCTAGTAGAACTATTTTGAGCGCTGCAGATCTTCACGTGATCTTAATTACCAGATCGTTTGACAACTGCACTGGCTGGAGCTGAGAGTCCAGAAGAAAATTTACAGCGAGTTTCCACTGTTTTCTACGCTCATTCACAAAAGAGTGAAGTAAAACAAAGGGATGTTCGATTTTCTGTAACTTTTAAGCGAAAGAGTGGAGGAACATCCGGTTTTCTCTAAACTTATGAACGGAAGAGTGGAGCATAAAAATTTCTGCTGACCGATGACTGCGAAACGAAATAATTATTAATGAACGTTCCTGAAGTGCGGACTTCGCAAAAAAGCGGGACATTTTGAAGATTTTTTTTTACGCGTGTGGGACGGCGGGACAAAGTGTAAAAAAGCGGGACTGTCCCGCGAAATGCGTGACACTTGGCAGCTCTGTGTGTGTGTTCTGTAGATGTCATGTTTTAAAAACTTTTTAAGTATGCAGCAAAAAGTTGGGCGACTACAAGAATTTAGTTTTAAGTAAATCAAAATCAAAGGAAAAGTTAAATACAGTCTAGGACTAGGACGCATAGTGGAATCTGTGGGAGGCTGAAATCTTTTCGTTATGTGCAAATTTCGCAATGTATTAATACCCATTAATTACTGAGTTTTATTAATACAGTCAATCATGTTGCATTCCGAAATCTACTACAAGCTCTTCCAACTGCAAGGAACAGCTGTTTTTTTTGTCAATGGGACATATTTTTGTTGTTTTTTTCATTACTAGATCTCGTAGTGTTAGTTTGTCTTGTGTGTTAACATACATTGCTATACTGTAGTAGTACCAGGCCTTCGCAGAACCATAGACTCCCCACACATTTTTAAGTTACATGTAGGATTCGTTTGCTTATAAAAGCACCAGTCATTTTGGGTATTTAGCCGTACCCGTAAAGTCAGTTATCTATGTGACCAAAGTGTGTAGATCTAGTGTTGAAAACTTCTGTAGCATAAGCCTCGGCCATATCAGTATCAATAATGCAAGAAACACCTCCTCCCCCCCCTCCCCCCTTTCACTTTTGCGAAGACTCTCACCTTTATTAACACTACTCACCCACTCTCTCTTTCATCATAGCTGCCTTGGTTGACAAAATTTGTGGGTTGTTTTTACTTAAAGCTTGTCTTGCGATACCGATTTGTTTCGCTATGTAAGAAGTGGTTTGCGCTATGCAGGTATTAGGAATGCAGAGAATGAGTAGCAAAGAATTCTGGACCTTAAAGATCGTTCGCTATGTGCGAATTTCGCTGTGTTCGTTTTCACTATGTCCATACTAGACTGCTCTTCATACTTACACAAAACATTTACTATATGAGCAAAATCTGTACAATATTTTGACATTTATGAATCATCACACAGTGAAAAAAACTGTTCCATATACATGTAGAAGCCATTGACAAAGCAATCAAAAGTATCTAATTTAAATTTTTATTTTCTCATTTCATTTTTTTTTTATCTCAGATGTTTATCTTTTTTTCAGACATATTCAAGCCTATCCGCCCATATGGTACATTTTTTGCAGTGATAATGACCTATGTAGCCAGCTCTCTTCTTCATGTAAGTCAACAATGTACTAAATGTTCATAAGGTTGAAATAAAATCTCTGAAATAGGGGAAATAAATCAGTCACAATGTTTTTGGTAAACATTATTTCAAGTGAAATTTATGAAAAGTTAAAAATTAATTTCATGCATTTTGACATTGCAATGTTATGTTTTTCTTTTTTTTGCATTGACTTGTTTATTTCTCTTCCCACCTTCATACTCACAAACACATGTATGAAGTCCGTGCAAATCAATATCTTATATACTAAAACCTAGTGACCCATCTGTAAGATAGACATAGACCTGTGTGTTTATATTTTCTTTAACTACAAGTTTCATATAAAGGAAGTGATGTATGATTACCTTTCATTCTGTATCCAGGGCCTCAATTTTCAACTAGCTGCGGTACTGTTGTCCCTTGGATTCTATTCCTACACAGAATTTGGTAAGGAGTTCTCTGAACGTGTGTTAGTGGCGTTGTGTGAAGTTTAGGCATTATTCAAGAATGCAATGATATTCCCTAGAATGCTTGGTCGTTTCAAGAGAGTATATGAAATGTCTGTTTTAAGGACAAATTACGACTGTCTGCTTAAGTTTGATGTGAATGCTTTTATGTACAAATCACAAAGGCTACACCTGATGTGAACGTCTGTGTTACCATAATGTTTAGAATGGGACATTAAGTCTTTGATGTTGTTGGGTTTTTTTTGTGAGTAGATAGACCCTTTGCCTCTTCTCTTGAAAAGACAATATTTCTTTCTTTCTTTCTTTTTCTTTTTTGGGACCAAACTTCATATTATGCTCCTATGTTTTATATAGTTATAATTCTAGTTTATAGGGTCATTAAAGCTTGTTTTTTTTTTCACCTTTGCTTTCAGTGTTTCGAAGGCGTTTGTCACAAATATTTGATGCCTGTGTTCAAGCAAAACGATGTAAAGAGAAATGTGACCACAAGTATACCAGTGTAAGTAAATTTGAGTCGACACCAGCATGTTGGTTATATTCATAGTATAGGCTTAGGTGCAGGGATTCAAAATCCTTCATACACATAGGATTACTACAGTAATTCAGAATTGTTCATAATTTCTCGATATGCATGTTCATTCATATATATGGACATTGTTTTGTATTATTTTGTGAGAGGGGGGTGTGAGGAGAGAGGAGAAATGAGAATATGGACATTTCCTATCTATAGACATGTATATGTAATAAAAAAAACTTGTCGTAACTAAATTCCTTGATATTAGACTGTAAGTTAGGCAAACTTTCAATTCATCTCTTTCTGATGCAGGAAAAGAGTATAGTATATTATTGTTCATCATCCGCTGGGATATTTGTATTGTTTGTTTCTCCTCCACAGAGTCACCCGGTTGTATTCATCACAAACTTGGTGTTTGGCGCTCTTGCCATTTTCCACTTGGCCTATCTTGGGTTGATGTTTGACAGCAGTGATGGGGAGGACAAGGTATGTGTCACTTTTCTCCTAGATTGCTTTGTCACGACATGCTTGAGTGTGTCATAAAAAGAAAAAAGGAAAACTCTTTCAGTGCAATTGTGGTATTTCTTTATCATGAAAGGCTACTTTATAAGGGAGTGTATATTCTTGCTGTCTATGTTCTTGACTTGAAAAGAGCAGAAATGTCGGTCTTCTGCTAAAAAACACTGTTTTACAGTGTTTAGTAATTTCATGAGCACTCAGGGCCTGTATGTATTCTTGTTTAGATTTTCAGAACTGTTATATTGAATTGAAATGAGCTGATTTTCTCCTCTGCAGGGTTACACAATGTGGCACACCTTGGACAAGTGGTCAAGCCTCAGCTTTGTCAGCCACTGGGTGGCCTTGGGGACCTTTGTCTTCTACTGGTTGATATGAGCCTTAGACAACGCTTCGCACATTGCGTCATCTTAGGGTTTTTTTGGTACCATTTCTAAATTATAATTGTGAGGTGAATGTGGGTTTTTCACTTTTCAACTAGTTAGTTGAAGTCCCATTCTTACACCGAACGAATTTAGAGATAGTAGGAAAAAGAACGACACCGTTGATTAGTTATACAAATTGAAGAAAATGTTGTGTGGGGAAAGATGCATTTATTTACTCACTTACATGCAATTCTCAGGACAGATGTATTGAGGTCTTGGACTGAGGAATAATTCCTTGGCTTTTACTGGTGCTGTCATAATGGTTGGGCCTTTAGGATATTTTTACTTTTTTATAAAAAGATATTTATTTTGCAAACATATAGCAATGTTGAATGCGAGATGGAAGAGTGCAGACAGATGTTCTTGTATAGAGAAGCTGATGGGGGATATTGATCAGAACTGTTTGAAAGGGTGTAGGGAGGCTGCACAAAATTACCCCTTTTTTCTTTGTGTAGCGTATTAAGTCACTCTGTGTCATTCCTCTTCACTCTTTCATACTCTTGAATTAATCAAATCGATGGAGATCCTTTCATGAGCTCATAAATCTCTAATAAAAATTTGTACAGACCATTTCATAAGCCCTCGAACTAAATCAAATCTCTGCGAACCATTACAGGAATAATTCTTATAAAATTTGAGCCATAACAAATCTGTGCAAACAATCAACATGAATGCATAAAGCAAGATTCAAATATTACACAAATTCATAAACCTAAGGGGCTCTCGTGGTCAACAGCTTTTGGTGTTTTTCTCTCATGCCAATGGTCCCAGGTTTGAACCCGGGGCAGTGCAGGCATGTTATTCCCAATTTATTTCTTCCTCTTCTCCTTTTTCCTCTCCTCCTATGCCTTGTCTACCCTTTCAATTAACTGTCTGACTCTTCCTCCCACACTCTTTCAAGTCTCCTCCCGCTCCCTGCTACTGTTGTCGCCTGCCTTGCTTCTATTCTTCCTTGTCTTCTTCTCTTTCAACCACACCCCTAATCTTAGGGTACGTAAGATCACACACCTAATCTCCTTGGATGAGGACAAAAATGAGGCCCCTTGTGCACTCAGCGTTCACTTCAGATCACTTGATGGTTGAAAATCGAGAAGAGTAAGACTACTAGGCTGTCATGCGGAAGAAATTTAACATGTGTTCCCACCCAAATACTATGAAATGGTTCTCGGGGCCGAAATGACCGTACAGAGTCGATGGAGAGGTGAAACCCCAACCAAGCAAACAAACAGCATAAGCCTAATAAAATCTGAGCAGATCATACCCTGAACACTAGTGCAGTGCCGGTGAAAGGCTTTTATTAAAAAAATGAAGTACCGGTAGGTCTTTTGTTATAATGAAATTGTCGCAAGAATTTCTCAAGCTTGTAGTCTCTGCGATTCGCAACTTTTGCCTTGCTCTGTATGATTGTGGATGTTGCATGTACGATACTGGTGTGTAACTTTAAATCTGGATGATATTTTATAATTTATCTCAAAGCAAAATTTTACTATGGTACCTGTATGCTTGTAACTTTTTACAAATATATTTATAGGAATGATGATATTGTGTTATGATATATTGTGATGTGTTTTTTGTTGTAAAGTTGTCTGATTGTGCTCCTTTAGGGTTCTTATATTTTATTTTATGCCTGTTCTTTAATTGAGTAGAGATATATTTTCTCACTCATATAATATGTCATGAAAAGGATAGGATATCTAGAATGCTGTTACAGTATATAATATGTGGTATGACTTATGTGATATATGGTTTATGAAAGGAAGTGTCTTATCTTGGTCAGTATTTATATAGTCACAAATGACTTTTTCTGCAGGGGTATGTTATCCCCCAAGAAATAAAAAAAAGATGTTTGTGTTCCTATTTCATAAAATACTTAGGATTGGTTCAATGTTTACTGTGCGGTCTTTCGAAAAGTTTTCATATTATTTTTGGGAAAATGTATAACTTTGGAATAAATCTATTTGTGCTTGTATATTTAATTGTACATTTTCCTATTCCCATGTTTTTACTGGTGGTTTTTAAGATACAGCTATGTACATAAAGAATATCAAACAAGCCATAAAATTATCAAATTATACTAGTTGTTCTTTTTGTGGTGGTTATACTAGTTGTTCTTTTAGTGGTGGTTACAAAATATAGTTTACTTGACGCTTCATATCGTGAAAAGCTTATGCTCCACCTGGGTTAGTATACTCAATGCAAATTTGTATTGTTTAGATCATTGATTATAAACTCTTTTTTTGGAAAATGAAAGTGGAGCTATTTTTAAGCAATTAAAATGTGATAGCTTTTCCAACTGTTTTCCATTTCTGCCTTATGGCACTGACAAGTCAGTATTCCTTAATCATGTTGCCAAAATGTGTGCTTTTTAGGAAAGCGAATTAAATACCCCTATTGACTTTAAAGAAATATTTGAAAAATGTCGGACAATAAATCTACTCATTAGTCCTTTCATGAATTCCAGATCTTTTGGATAAAGAAAATTCTAAATACATATGACTGACTTTTTGTTATCAACAAAACATGGGAGGTTTTTTTTTTGCTTTGCATTATAATTATATACCTGTTTACTACAAATTTTACAATCAAATGTTTTTGTGAAAATTGAAGTTATTGGGATTTTACTGGAAAGGCATTGTGATGTCCAGAGCTTTTTGAGAATATGTCTTGTTGTGGGCTTTGTAGATTTTCACACTGTCAGTCTCAATAAGGTAGCATACTAGTTGATCTGCCTCAGGGAAGGATCTTGACTCACTCACTGCTGCCGCTACTGAACAGTTTCGGGTGACTGCCAATAACGAGAGTGTTTTTTTTCAGTTTTTCAAAAATTTGCCGATACAGTTGAGGCAACAGTCTAGTATTATCTGTTTACAGGAAGATTTTGCTATTAGGTTAGGGGGAACTATAGTTGCGATTTTCTTTTTTCACCGATGAGTTAGTGTAGGTATGTCAGAGGCTGTCGAAGCCATGTCTTAATGAGGTGAAACGAAAACATTTTCAAAGTTTTTAACTCATTTGTCAATTATGGGTCTGATTAAGATCTACATAATGTTTGCTTTTTATCACATGACGATGAAAGAGACATTGACTTATCCTTGTAGGGAAGAGTACGGCTTCTTGATATAGTGTCGTGTCTCGAGATTTGATCCCAGTGAAAAAAAAAAGGTTGTTTTCAAATTTTGGCCCAATTTTAAAAAAGAATTTATGAAGGGACTGATTGACTTGAGGTAGATCAATAACATTTGGCAATGTGTTTGTTAGTTATAAGTTTCAAATCTCTGGGGTTTATACTTTAGCAACAGTGGTGGTTAGGAAAATAAATGGCTGGCACCTAGAGATGCGCTTGTTTACAAATGGCCGGCAGTGTGTGAGTTAATGTTTCCACATGGGATCTTTTATTCTCGGTGCCATACTTGCTACATCTGAAGCACTCGACTTTCTTTGATATTCTGTGGTTTCTACAAATATATATGTATATCTCCAACAAAATATTTGATGGATTGAATGTAGGGTCAACAAAAATGTCATTGTTAATTTGATCGGCGCATACATAGCATGTTCTATTGCAATGAGGACTAAGACATTTTTTAAGCTACCTCGGTGGCAGTTGTTTTTTCAGCATTGACAAGATTGCCTTTCAAACTGCTAAAAATTGTTGTACTTGCATTTATTAGTGTGAGTCTCATCTTAAAGATGGTTATACATTTGTTGTAACAATTTGGAGATAATATACTCTAGTGTGCTTTATATTACACTCTATTTTCAAATGAATTCCTAGATGTATATAATACATTTTTTGTTTGTTTATGGAAAGAAAAATGATTCCCTTTACTTGAGCTGCTGAACCCAATACAGTTAGGTGTTCGCACAGGCAGAGAAGCACTAAGCATCATGATTGATCTCCTTGGGGGAAATAAGCATAAAATGGCATCAACGAATAGGACCTATTTTTTCTTACAATGCAGCAATAAATGCATATTAATATTATAATGAAACGTAATAATTGCAATATTAATGTTTATTCTAAACAATTTCATGTGCAGCGCCATAATGAGCAAGCATTGATGTGTCTTGCTCATGGACACACCGCAGTGGTCATCCATACCGTTGATTGGCAAACCCTGTGAACCAAGGTTCACTAACCTCTCTATCACTGGATAGCTGTCTCAGTTTAAGACAACCTGTTCTACATTTTATAAACTGAGAGCCTTTTACCTTTTAGTAATTTACAATGAAGACAAGAGGAGGTTTTCTTTTGGGGGGTAGGGAGGGTCGGATCCTCATGAGTAAAATGGTACGCGCACCTCTGCATTTTTATAAACAGTTGTAGAATTATTATTTTGTGTTCAATTGTAACATGATATGTTCTTAATGTGGTGATTTATGAGGGTAAATCTCGTTGGGCTGTGTTCTCTTTGATTGATGGGATCTCAGATGCTGTTTCGCTTTTACAAATGTCCTCTTTGTTGTAACTGGGTATACCGTGGATTGATATTTGAAGTGTGGATAAATAAATTTGTTGTTACTGAAACTGCTTTATGTTGTGGTTTTGTCATTCAGTAGGCCTCTATGTTTTTTAGTTTGGTTTGGTAACTAGTTTTACATACCCTTGTGACGCTGTAAGGTCATTTAAAGACCGGCTACTTCAACCCTGGCTGTAAGGGCCAATCTAGGCTGAGAGGGATGAATCCCAGTAGACAAATGAGATCGTCCAAACTTGGGATCGAATTCGGGTCTTCCACAGGATAGGCCAAAGGCCTGATTATTACACCAGACACCAGAAGCCTCTATGTGATATTGAGTATTTTTTACAGTTTGCATGTCAATTCAATTTGCTCCAAGATAATTGTAATGATAATGGATTGCATTTATATAGCGCATATCCCACATACTGGCTCTATGCTTTACAATCATTATTACCCCAGCAGATCAAGCCCCTCAGAAACCTTCTCAATTTCCTGGGAAGCATACAGTGCAAGCAGCCATTTTACAAGCACCCAAACACTAACATACTGACAAGATCTTACACTGTCCATTGCCGGGTACCCATTCACACCTGGGTGAAGTGAGGTAAATTCGTGTAAAATGCCTTTCCCAAGGACACGTCGGCCTGAGCTGGGAATCGAATCCGCAACCTTTCCATTACGAGTCTGGCAGCCTAACTACTAGACTCCTGACGCCACAGATACCCAATACATGCATAAAAAAACCAGGGGTGTCTGGCTGAGTGGTATAGCACCCGTCTTGTAACGCAGAGGCCTCAACTTTGGATCCTTAGTGATTCACAAAGACTTTTTCTAGTTTTCATGGCTCCCACCTCCTGTTTTATCGGAGATAGACTTAGAAACAGAGGTCCTGCGCCTGAAACAACCTTTAAATTGAAGTGTTGCTAGGTTTGGTTACGAGTTTTACAACCCCTGCAACACTGATAGATCATTTAAGAAACGGGCTGCTTCAACGACTCGGCCTGTCAGGGCCAACCTGGGCTGAGAGGGGGAAAAAACGCAGATCATCCGCAATTGGGATCAAACTCGGGTCTTCTGCATGACAGGCAAACAGCCTAAAAGCTACACCACAGCGCCAGAAGTGTTGCTAGGGGCGTTAGTTTAAATCAGTGGTTTTCAAAGTGGGCGCTACCGCCCCCAGGGGGGCGGTGGCGACAGTTTTGGGGGCGCTGTGGAGAAATTGGGCAATTGGGGGGCGCTAGTGGGCCTTAGGGGGGCGGTGTGAAATTTTCATGAAATGCAAAAAAGAAAAACAGGAATAGTGAAGGGAGAGAAAACACGTGAAAAAAAACAACGAAAACTGATAGCAGCTAAATAAATAGTTTAGCTTAGGAAGAGTTTACAATGCTATTTCCTACCAAGAACTTTCTTTCCCAGACAATGTACAAGATATTCTTTAACTGGAAATTCCAGACTAGGTACTGGACCCATTCAACACCGAAACAGATATTGTAACTTGCCAGTAGCAATTGAAAAAAGCTTCTGACAATGAAAAGAGACTTTAAAATCAAACCATTGTTCAAGAAGTCGTATAAGTCATTCTGGTTGAGAATTGATGTGCAAAACAAAAATATCGAGATGTTGTTCATCGCTTTTCCCACCTCCTATCTAGTAGAAAGGGGATGACGAAGCAAGGGAACAAACTAAGGATCAGAGAGCATGGCATTTTGCGTCTGCCACTGACAAATCTGAAGGCTGATATCAATAAGTGGGTTTCGTCTCCCCAGGTCCATCTTTCCCATTAGGGCAGTGTCAATGAATTTTGGTGGTGGTGGTGGTGGTGGTGTGGTGGTGATGCTGCTGCTGCTGGTGGTGGTAGTAGTGTGGTGGTGATGCTACTGCTGCTGCTGATGATGATGATGGTGGTGGGGATGATGCTGGTGCTGCTGCTGGTGGTGATGGTCGTGGTGAAGGTGATGGTGGTCAGGTGATGATGAGGATGAGGATGATTACGATGATGGTGTTGATTACAGACTAAGATCCATGCATACTTTTTTCTTTCTTGTAGTCTTTCATATTTGAAAAAACTTAATATACTTTTAAGTTCTGCAATGGAGATATAATTCGATATAAAATCTCAGGCCACTTTATTGCAGCATGTTGATGGGAGAAAACGCTTCATAAAGAAGATAATGTCAGTTTGTTTTCAAACCAATGATCAATGATTCATTTGTGTTTTGCATCTGTATGTGATAATACATGTACATCTTACCTTTATTGATGTTTATGACACTGGTCGCTTAATATCGACGACAACTATATGCATAACATGACATTTTGTTCTCAATGCCCTTGCATAACATTGATGAAAAAATATTTCATTATCTCTCGTACACGCAAAGTTAAAGATTTTTTAAAGATGTTGAATTGTGGCCCTACTAATGTTTCTCTTCGGATTCAAATAATTAGAATTTAGGCGCATTGTTTTGTTCCCTGCTGTTTGAGCTTTCATTTTATGTGTGATTATTAATATGCATGTCGCTATGTGATAGGCCCTATTGATGGTTGGGATGGAGTAGGGGGCGCTGGGACCCGGCATTGTGAAAAAGGGGGCGGTGGGCGAAAAAAGTTTGAAAACCACTGGTTTAAATCAACCAATAAAAGCAAAATAATCGGTGCAAACTGGTTTGTTGGTATTATATTACATGTAGGCTGTTTGCTTTAAAAATGGGTATGATCCAAACAGGTGAAGAGCCATAGCACCACAGAAGGCAGCACTAATACATGTAGTATTTTCTCTGTTGGAGACCACAAGGCACAACTTTTCAGTGCCTTGACCAACATCTTTGGTATAATGGTTATGGTTTTCATGTCTGGTCATGCAAAGGATGGGAGTTCGATCCCCATATTGGATGTTGTCTCTACGCTGGGATGTTGTATAGTATCCCTCTTAGCCCAGTTGACTCTTGACAGACAGGGGTTGTTTTTATTTTGCTTTACATCCCTTGCAACACTGTAAAGACAGGTGTTGCAAGGGACATAAAACAGGTAACAAAACCAACAATCTGAACAAAGATAGCTGAAGTATGACAAGTTGATCTGTTTATTTCTCAAACTGAACCGGAGATCTGTGCAGTGAAAGTTATCACAGGAAAGAAAGGTAAAATCTTCACAAACATGGTCAGCTCAAATATCAATGATATAATAATGACAAGTGGGGACTTTAGAGGCAACCGGGTATAAAAATAGTCTTTGTACTGAGGTGAATCACGACATAAATAAAGTTTAGCATAGAGTTACTACAAAGTTCTGTTTAAAATATCAAACAGACGAAACCCTGGTCTTACTTTCTTGTTAAAATTGAGCATCACCTGAGCCAGGACTGAAGACAAAGCTAACAAAAATGGATTCGACAGCTGATCATTGTTTCACAATCTTCCAAACCAATTGGCAATCATAAAGGTGTGATGATGACAATATAAAGATGTGATAATTATATATTCAAATCATTTGAAATCATTCGGAAAACACAGAAAACACTAAAACAATTCAAATCAATTGCACTGATTTGATCTAATACATTTAAATGGTGATAAGGAAGTTTGTAAATGCAAAGATAACCATGGTTGGCACAATACAAAACATGTCAAGAGAAACTGCATTTCAATTAATGTAATCAATTGATAGTGATATGAACATTACATGGACATCAAAATCACAAACTAATGACTAAATATGCTACATACAAATTAACATAAAATATTTATCAGTAAATCAATTCAAGAGGTCAAGTCTGTTATTATGGCAGGATTAAAAGAATAAGTAGAACTCGTACAAAACAAACATAGGAAACCAAAATGAAGTAGGTGTATAGTATAAAGTAATGCTGATGCTAAAAGAAGGAAAATTAAAAAAAAAATCAAAACATGTATATTATATGAAATCAGAAGCCCCGCTCAAATGTGTCAACTAACAACAGAGCCAGAGCCAAATTTCTGCGCCACCAAGAATGATAAAACTAGTAGTAGCCTACTCAAGGAACAAGCAAACGACAATACACGTACATGTATAAGGAAAACAGTCCTCTAATGAAAATTTAGCATTAACATCTGGGTTTGCGTTCCAATTCTCAGTAAGAAGAAACAAATAACAGGTGTCAAAATAAAAAGAGAACCCTCTAAAATGCCAATAACTCGGTTGTTTTTGCACGTTTTTGCACCAATTTCAATAAAATTTCAGATAAATGAAATTCAACTAAGGGGACAATAGATCTGTAAATATGAAGAAAATCAAGTGACGAGTAAAAGAATTATCAATTTTTAAAAATTTCAACGAAAATCGAGAAACGCGCAAAACTTGACATTTTCGTAGCAATCTACGATGGTGTGTATAGG
>JAUKPP010254308.1:0-12378 GCA_032273245.1 Phyllaplysia taylori
GTACCCATTTACACCTGGGTGAAGTGAGGAAAATTTGTGTAAAATGCCTTTCCCAAGGACACAACGTCAGGCCCGAGTTGGTATTCAAACCCACAACCTTCCGAGCACGAGTCCGGCAGCCTAACCACTAGACCACCGACGCCACGAATACTTAAAATCAGGGCTGGAAACTGATTAGTCCAAAATTTAATTAACTTTTCGCAGGATAAATAGATTTGGAAAAATACACATATTCAATTATAGATTTGTATGTTAAGTTCAACTTACGGAAAATGATGGAGCAAATCAAAATTAAGGATATCAGAAAATTTCTGGAAAATTTCCATCCCTATTACAAATAAATAAAACGAGGAGACCAGACCAGAGCTCCCACCAACTGCCCATGAGTGAAAGTGAATGGACATGGTGCACGTGTAACCTCAGTGCATGAAGTAAACTTCCAATTGCTTCGTCCTACATGAGTGTGTTAATTAAGTTCACAGGCTTGCCAACTTTTCAGAAAGCAAATTAGGGACAATCCAGCACCCTGGCGCTGATCGGGGGCATGTGACAGTCTTAAATTAAAATTCAGTGATATACATGTAATACATAAATAGTTTGAAACAGTAACTAAGCCTACACAGATTTAGTCTACTCACCAATAGTCACTAAAAATGTACAAAGCATTAAGTTGCTTTAATGTTTCGTTTTTTAGATGGCTACAATTACTTACTTTTCACAGCGCAAGGCATATTTTGAGACAATCTATCCCTTTTCGGGACTTCGGGATGAATGTCTCGATTTCGGGACATTTCCGAAAAATTAGGACGGTCGGCAAGCCTGTTATCATATCAGTGCAAAGCAAATATCGCTGGTGCTATTACATGGGGCGAATGATCCATTATGTTCTTTATGATATTCACCCTTTTGCGAAACAACCAGCGGTATGTGTGTGGGTGACTTACGTGTCATAGCTGTAGTTCTCCTGGTCAAACTTGTGGCACGAGTCTGGGGTCAGTTGGTACACTCCGGGGTGGGCCAGACAGAAGCGGTTCAGACCTTTGTCCAGCAGGAAGGATCCCACACTCTTCTCCTTTTTGTTATGAGCAAAGTTCTACATCGGCCGGGCAGGAAGAAGAAAAGTATGAAAGTAAGAAAAAAATATATATTATTTTATTACGATGTCCGTTTTCTTATAGTTTTAGTTTGGTTACCATTTTACGTCCCCTGCAACACTGTAAGGCCATTTAAGAAACGGGATACTTCGACCCTGCCTGTCAGGGCCAACCCAGGCTGAGAGGGAAAAAATCCCGGCAGGAATAAAACCAGATCGTCCGACTCGGGTATCGAACTCGTGTCCTCTGAATGACAGGCAAAGAGAATAACCATTACACCACAGCGCCGGTCTTAGTCTGTTGTACTGGACAATACTGAAATTCATACATACAAAGTCTCAGAAGGGACGTGGAGATGTGTGCTCAACGTGTGGATCAAACTACAAATTTCTACATGATAGGCAAAAGCGTAATCATTGCATCACAGACCCCATACTGGTAAAGAAAAAATAAAAACAAAAGACCAACAAAGGTTTGGTTACCAGTTTTACATCCCCTACAACACTGTGAGATCATTTAAGAGAAGAGCTACTTCGTCCCTGCCTGCGAAGGAGAAATTCCCAGCAGAAAAAAACTGCAGACCGTCCGTACACTGGATCGATCTTAGGTCTTCCGTATGATAGGTGAAGAGCCTAACCATTAATGGTGATAATAAAAAAGTATTGCATTTATATAACGCATATCCCAATAGGTAAATGTGATGCTATAGTGTCGACATATCTCTATGGGCGTTACAATCATTACACCACAGCGCAGGTAAAAAAAAACACAATACACAACACTTACAATGGTGATTGGGTGTGAGACGCTGCACTTGAGGATATATCCCGTCTGTACAAACTCCAGCCCTGTGAGGTCGTTGTCCACAATGTCCATCTCAATGGAGCGATCCTTCCAGCACCAGGTGTCCATCACGATAGAGGCTGTCGGGGCAGAGTTACTCACGTTAATTTGGGTTTTTTGTTTGACTTTGGTCCGTTGATTTTTGCTTTAACCCCCCTTTGATACTAAAAGGTCATTTCAGAGGAGGGTATCCCGTTTTTACGTCCATCTTTAATACGACAGGGTCAGAGCCATGAAAACTCTTAAAAATCTGAGAAAACTCCTGGCATTTGAACCCTGGCCCTCAACATTCGCAGATGGGCACTCTTCCGTTCAAAACTAAAACAGCAGAAAGTCTATAAATAACTTACACCTCACTACTATTCAGCCCTTGACGACCCCTGGATTGGGTTTAATGTTTCCTTTAGTCTCTAAAGTTGAATCTATTAATAAAAAGGCAAAAGTTGGTTGTCTTACATAGATACTCTAAGACGATATACCTGGAGGTTTGAGTGAGGTAGCTAATTGAGTAGAGACAAACAGCAATAAAAGTCATAAACTTCAACTAATATACAATGCATACAATTTATTCAATGGATTATGGAAAGACATCTCAATGAGCCCAATGGCATATTTTCAAGTGGACTCCACATTTCACTTTTATCACATTCCGTTTTTTCACTTGTTATGTGTGCGCTACCTTGCTGTTTCTCTGTATTCATACACTTGTAGTTATGTGCATTTTCATGACAGCAAATGGCAACCCTCAGGGAAACTTAAGCCTGCTTGAGTGCTATTTAAGTAAAAATCCAAAACAAGAAGGGGCTAAAACAGCTGAGGCTGGTGCCTCTATAAATAAACCTCTCCTCACTACTACACATGTAGTTGTTTACTTCTTTTTATCATGACCTGAGAAGGACGTTTGTTTTTTTTAAAACAAATTTTTGCGAGTCCTTTAAATATTCTAGTCTAGGGGTTTCTAGGGGGTTTCGTCACTTGGCCAGCAGAGCATGTTTGACATACATCGACCATGTAAAAGATAAAGAGTGTATGTTTGTGGTTATTTGTTTTACCCCCCTTTTAACACTGTAATGTCGTTTAAGAGGCCGACTACTTCGGCCTTACAAATGATGGCCAACCCAGGCTGAGAGAGTCATAACATTCCAGCAGAGACACGGAGATGTTTGCCCAACACGAGGATCAATCTCCGACCCTCTGCATGATAGGCGAAGAGCCCAAACACTACACCACAGACACTGGTCTATACACAGTGTTTGGTTTGGTTACAAGTTTTACATGCCTTGCAACACTGTAAGGTCATTTAAGAGACAAGATACACAGTGTGGCCTCAAACAAAAAGAATAGTAAGTTGCACCAACCTTTGTATTTTCCTGGCATTATGTGGTCAAACACAAACAAGGCCTCGTTGCCAGAAGTCTTGGCTTGAACTCTGACCTGTGAGTCGGAACGGCCGACCACATCCAGGGTCACTTCCATGGGCTGACATTTCTCTGCAAGATAGAGCAAGGACAATACTTAAATATTTTGTTGAGGTCTTTGGATATACTAACACTGCAGGGTCTGGTTTGGTTACCAGTTTTACGTCCCCTGCAACACTGTCAGGTCATTTGAGAGATGGGCTACTTCGACCCTGCCTGTCAGGGCCAACCCGGGCTGAGAGGGGGAAAATTCCCAGCAGAAAAAAACCCAGATCGTCCGCGCTTGCAAGGCGAAGAGCCTAACCATTACACCACAGCTGCAGGGTCATTTCAGTGCCAAGAAATATTCTTGGTTTGGTTTTTTCCTTAACGCCCTGTGCAGCACTGTAAGGTCATTTAACACTTTGTGGTCACACAGCCAACAGAACAAAGAACCCTTACGGTCATGCGCTGCCAGCTGTGATGCGATCAGGCTTCTTGGGCCTGGGCCTGGAGCATATATGCCCTGAGTAACCAAAGAGTGTTAAGGGACGGGCTACTCCAACCTTGCCTATCCAGGCCATCCCGGGCTGAGAGGGACAAATCCCAGCAGAAAAACGCAGATTGTCTGCAGTGGGATTGAACTACAATCCTCCTCATGATAGATGACGGCCCTAACCTTTACACCAGATGCTGGTAGAAAATATTCTGAGTGGTAAACGTAAAGCAGAACTTTTTAAAACACAACATCCTGGAAACTGTCAGCAACAAACAGATCTGATAATCAGACAAACTTTACCACCTCAAAGTTTTAGCATGGATGATGTTGGATTATCAGTGTTCTGCTATGTGTGGATTTAATTTCAAGTATGGAAATAGAAGGAATAGTCAACCATTTAATCAAATCAGAGCATTGTTTTAAACTGACACCTAAGCGACTTAAAATTCACATCCTCAACTTTTCACCACCTTCCCTGTTTTCCCAAATTCATGAGATTTTTTTCACAACTCTATAAACTCAATGTATGTTTGAAAATTCAAAGATTTTGCGATGCACACAACATAAGATTGATTTATAACTGATGATCATGAGAAGGGATCCAGTAGCATTAAAACAATATAAACTCAATTTGTAAATAATTGAATTATTGTTTACTTATAATAAATATTATTATGCAGAAATCTACCACACAATACTAGAGTCAAATCCTGCTACAAGGAAAGTATGGCCCTAGCCTTGATTTAAACTATCAAAATTTCCCCACCCATGCATTTGACGGTTCCAGAGATCTGGGCCCGGAACTGAGAGAAGTTGACGTCCAGCACTGGCTTGCTCGCCACATTGACCGCCTTCTCCGTTGGGGTCAAGGTCAGACCAGCTTTCACCTCTGCATCTGTCATGTGCACCTGATATAGAGAAAGACAAGGATGACAGTGGCTCTCCAACAGCTAGTGCAATCTGGGATCACAAAGATTCGGCACAGTTTGTGACACGCGTGGAAATACAAACAGTAGTGAAAATTGCAATACTCAACCGAAATGCAGATATTTTAGAAATGTTTCATGGTGGTTTAGTGGGAAAATGGTAAGACTTTCAATCTCATTGAAAGAGAGTTCGTGGTGGAGCGGACCAGTTCACTATTTTGGCCATAAAGTGACAATGAAATATGACATAAACAAAAATGTTGATCAAAAGTGAACTCAACTGAAAGGGGGGGGCTTTCATGGTCTAGAAGTTATGGTGTTTGCCTCCCATGCCAATGGAACTGGGTTCAAACCCCGTTAGAGCAGGTATGTTATCCCCAATTTATTTCTCCTTCTTCTATGCCTTGTCTTCTCTTTCAACTAACTGTCTGAATCAACTTGTCACTTTCTTCCTGTCTCCTTCTTCTCCCTGCTACCCTTGTCACCTGCCTTGCTTCTTTTCTCTTCCTCCTATCCTTTCAACCACAACCCGGATCTTGGGGTAGGTAAGATCAAATACCTAGTCTTCTCAGATATGGACGAAAAATCTCGCAAGCCCCATGTGCACTTTGCGTATGTTGAAGATCCCTTAGTGGTTGAAAATTTTTCTGAGAGTAGGCCCATTAGGCCGCCCCCGGGCAAAATTAAAAAAACAAGTCCTACCCAAATACTTCGGAATAGTTCTCGACGCCAAAATGGCCTAACAGGGTTGATTGAGCCGTAAAACCCCGACAAAAACAAAACAAATCGGCTGAAAGGTCAAAAGGAGATTGAGGAGCTCCACTGACACAAGGCCATTATGTCATAATTTGGGGGCAAATACTTTCCCTTTTAAAGTCCCTCTTCCATGCAATGAAACCTTATCCAGCTGCCCTTGCACTAAATTCTTTAAACAGACTTTCAAATAAATTATGACATAAAATAAAGGTAAATGGTTTATGGTTTCTTCATATCCATTTTATCAGTCGGTCCAAATTAGATGGTGGGAAAAAACAAAACTTTTACTAATGGACTCTCAGCAGAGAGAGCAATCAATAAAATGTTGAATGTTGCCCAAAGCAATCTGTTTCGTTACTGAAAAATACCATGCTTCAGAGGCCATTTAAGGGGCCACTGCATACCTTGACAATGTATTTCCCAGACTGAACAGTCTCGCAGAAAGCCCCGGTAGAATCAGTAATGGCGGACTTGGCATCCGAACCTTTTCCCTCTGGGTAGTAGATGAGCCTTCGCTGTGTGGATAGTTTGCCCAAACTCTCCGGGACTCGGTCGATCGTGACTTTACCACACATGCTGAACCTGATGGGAGGATACGGAAGGTAATTTGTTGCAGTTTTGTGTCTGAGAACTACTACTTCAGCCGTATTCTAGTCAGCAGTTTTAGCTGGCAACTAACTTCCTATTCTCAGCAAAAAAGAACCAACTAACACAAAACGGATTAACAAGCTATGTAAAAACCAATTAAAATGTGAAAAGGAAAAAAACATAGGTTACAAAAACACTTAGTTGAGATCAAATGAAGTAATAGTGAAATACTCATAGCCCCTGTTGCCTTTCAAAGAAGATTCAAAACTGACCTCGTGTTACTCAGAGGCGTCAACTAAAAGGGTGGATGTATTTATAACTGAAATAGTTGTCAACTTAAAGAACATCACAAAACATAGCTCTCTGAGATAGCAAATCTAGAAAATCACAAATATGAACGACAGATCTTCCTTCATCCCTCAAAAAACATATTAATAAACCACAGATCTGCCTTCACAAAGATAGCTGACAGCAACTTCTTTTAAATAGTGAAAGCAGAAGTCTCCAGAAGCAACAAAATAGACTTAGTGGTACTAAGGAGTAAGTTATCTATAGAGGCGCTAGCCTTCGGCTGTTTTAGATTCCTCTTGGGTTTTTTTAAATTAATACTTAATAGTCACACAGCCGGAAAGGCAAAGAACTCTACTGGTCACATGTAGCCAGCCGTGACGTGATCGGAATTCTCAGGCCTGCCGCTTATATGCGCTGAGTGACTGGATCTGCATTTTGTGTCAGCCCATATGTACACCGAGTGACTACCGGCGCTGCAGTGTAATGGTTAGGCTCTTCGCCTTGCATGCAGGAAGACCCTAGATCGATCCCCGATTGCGGACAATCTGGGGTTTTTTTCTGCTGGGATTTTTTCCCTCTCAGTCTGGGTTGGCCCTGACAGGCAGAGTCGAAGTAGCCAGTCTCTTAAATGACCTTACAGTGTTGCAGGGGACGTAAAACTGGTAACCAAACCAAACCAAATCGAGTGACTACAGAGTGTTAAGCAGGCTTGAGTCTCCCTGAGGGTTCCTCTTTGTGTGCTGCATCAGCAGGCACTCTGCTCATAAAAAGCCACATCAGGCAAAATTTGTCTAGCAAATAGACAAAATAGACGTCTCTAAACAACTAACCCTGCAGCGATAAGACTCGGCAACTGTGGTGTTTTCGGGGTGATCTCAACAGACATCTCCTCAAAGGCGATGTTCTCCACCTTTGCGTTGAGACGATACGTGCCAGTCTTCATGTTCTCCAGGTTGAAAGATCCGTCCTGGCCGCTGACAGTTTGCTCCTTGTCGTTAATGATTATGACAGCTTTGGGAATTCCTACGCCCTGCAGATATAACAGAGAAAGGGATGAGGAGAGTGCGGGGTGGAGCTGCCCAGTCAACTATTTTTACGATAAAATGACAATGAAATTTTACGTAAACACGAATGTTGATCAAAAGTGAACTCGGCTGAAAGGGGGGCTCTCATGGTCCAGAGATTATGGCGTTTGCCTCTCATGCCAATGGAACCGGGTTCAAACCCCGTTAGCCCAGGCATGTCATCTCCAATTTATTTCTTCTTCTTTAGCTTCTTCTATGCCTTGTCTTCCCTTTCAACTGTGTGACATAGAGAGTAAAGTCATGTGGAATGTCATGATCAATGGAGTCATTAGAGGTTGAGTGGGGTCATTTGCTGGTCAGTCATCTCAGACTTCACTTTATGTTAGTTTTGTTGAAGTTTTACAGCACTGTCAACACTGCAAGGTTATTTCAGTGCCAAGAAGCAGATTAGGACAATAGAAATACATAGAAAAAGAAGAAGAAGAGCAGACCACACCAGAATGCCAGCCAACCACCTTTTGGTTGACCGAGTGATTGATTAAGTTTGATCAAGTAAGAAAATAAAACTTTGGCGAATACTATGTCCAGCACCCACAATTGCATGCATTTTCATACAAACTTACTATTCACCTGCTGAACCAAAAACAACTGCACCACGAAAAACAAAACCAGAATCACCAAAATAAAATTATCAGATTTATTTTAAAAAATCAACTAAAAGCTAAGAGGACCTTGAGGGAACCAGAGGATTCCTTTCTTACAGCCCAAGACAAGATTTAAAAATGTGAAAAAAAAGGAGGTCCTTGGGTCGTTTGTTTCTGGTTTGATTACCTGCCAATTTTACATCCCCTGCAATACTGCAAGGTAATTTAAGAGATGGCTACTTTGGCCCTGTTTGCCATGGCAAACTTGGGCTGGGAGTGAAAATACCAGCAGAAAAAAACGCAGATAGTCCACACATGGAATAGATTTCAGATCTTTCGCATCATAGGTGAGAGCCTAACCATTACACCACAGCGCCGGTGTCATGGCTTAAATTACCTTACAGAGTTGCAAGGGGCGATAAATCAAACCAGCAAAACCAATGAAATATTCAAACATTTGGATTACTCACATTTTCTTTATCCAGGACTTTGCCGCTGACAGAAAACCCAGCAACTTCAAATTTTTGCTGTTGAGAAAAAAGAATAAATTATGAGGGCACACACAAGACTAACAAGCGCATGAATGAAAAACAGCAAGGCAGATTGATGCGGCAAAACTCATGAACTCAGATAGTCCGCCTATCTGATAGGCGGAGAACAAAAATTGAGATTGACTTCCCTTCTTTCCCGCAAATTTCTATGACCATAGACAGTCCGTTACTCTAATCACTGCAGATCAAGGTCAAGTCTGCTGGTGAAATGGCCACCCATATTCACTCAATAAAACTTCTGACTGCAAATAGGTAACTACACTCGTAGAACATGTTTTTTTTTTAAAATATCATGCAATGAAATCTTTATATTATATGGAAGGCATCCACAAAACTTCATCAGAGTACAAAACAACACCACATGGTGACACTGAGAACTAAACATTATTTGCATCTTGTCTTTTTTGTTTGCTTTCTTGTTTCCGTTATTGAGGTTTTACGGCACTATTGACACAGTAAGGTCATTTCAGTACCAAGAAGTAGAATGGAACAATAGCATCACATAGAAAGAAGGAAGGAACAGACCACACCAGAGCGCGAGCCGAGTATCTCCATGTGCTTTTCTTTTCCAAGTCCAAAAATAAATCATCATGGCGCTTTCAATATGGTCTAACTAATTTTCTGCACCTCCCCCCAAATAAATCGGAAGAAAACTGTCTTGGCCTCACTCTATGCTGCCAGTAAGACCAATAAGGAACTAGTACATTTTAGGTTAATGGCCCGCCGCTTTTAAATGAATTTAATCTTAAAGTATGCACTATGCCATGGGGAATTACGTAATGTGCTTTTTCAGAAAACGGCCCATTAGGCCATGTTGGATGTACCATAACGAATGCATAATTTCTTGCAAACACGAAAAGATAATTTTACAATTCACAGACCTTCAGGACCAGAGAGCCGTGTTCCACGATGAAGTCCAGCTTCCCTGGCTCAACATCAAACGTGATGTGCTCTCCTTTGTAGAAAGGAATCTGCAGAAGACAGGGGGAAACAAAGAAAACATGTAACTAGCAAAAAAATTCCGACTTTCCAAATCGAAATGATCAAACGTTTAAGCATTAAAAAAAAAAATATCATTTTCAACTATCGGAAATATGTAATACGGGAAATAGTTTGTCTAGCCCTGAATCTATATATTATTTGTGAAAGTTCTCACTTTGGTCACATAAATCTTCTGAACCACTCTAACTTTCAAATTTGAAAAAATTTAATGGTGTTTCAGAGTCATTTAAAGGGTGCACGTTATATTAAAAACTTTGCCCTGTAGCTTAATTTTCCATTTTTCATTAGATTTGTTTAGATCTAATCTTGGAAAAGTCCATCTTCTAAGTGGGAATTCCTGAAAAACAGGCTACTGGAATTACATTGTGAGTTCCCTTTACAATTACTTCGAGCAAAACGGGATTCTCAACTAATAAACTATATTTTTCAAGAGCACCACATAGAAGTGTGAAAAGAAAAAGTAACAGAGTACATGTGTATGTACTGTGTGTGTATATATGCCGTCATTTGGTTTCACTATGTATATATAATTTCTGTTTTCTTTATTCATCATTTGTATTGGACAGTGACCACTTTGCAGTGTACAGCATGCACAGCCATTTTAGGGATTAGGTGCTACATAAATCTCACTATTTTTTTTATTTTAATTATTAAATATTTTTTTCGGAATTTTTCTGGGGCGAGGGTGCGTGGGAAAGCTTACCTCTTGCCTTCTATTGGGGCAGAGGAAGATAGGAGAACCAATGCTAACATAATTTAGGAAGCAGGCAAAACTCGCTTAAAAAGAATGCAAACAAAAGTAGTCAGGAACGCTCTAATCTCACACTTGTACTAACATCGGCGTCATTAGAGTAGGAATGAGCTTAGGAAAATAAACATAATGAAAAAAAAAATGTTTCAATTATTATATATTTGAAGATACACCCTACTTTCTAAACATCAGATCTAACCAAACAATGTAGAGAAAAAACTTCAAACACTCAGGTCCTACCAGAGAGTATGATCCTGAGGGCACAACTGGGAAGAGAAAAGTTCCATCCTCCCGGGAAGTCACGTAGCACACGGGGGAAAGTTTTGTCTCCTTGCTGTGGAATCCTTTCGGGGCACCTGCCTCACACTGGGGAATGGTCTGTGGAAAAGATTGCATTTCCTTTAATCCTATGTAAAGCAAAAAAACTTAATTTCAACGAAAATCCATTTGATCTTATACAGACTTTAACTTGCATCAAGGTGAAGTGTGGTAGGTACCTTAATGAGATGAATGACAAATTTTCAAGGACTTTGTTGCTTGGTTTGGTTAATGCTTTACAGCACCATTGACACTGTAAGGCCAATTCAGCACTAGGAAATAGATTAGGACAATAGTATGAGAAAGAAGTAAAAGGAACCGACCACACCAGTGTCCGCCAATTACCCACCCTCTTGATCATGTCCATAGCAAGGTAATCAAGGCAGTAAACAACAAGACGACGCACATCACCGTAACAAGGGGAACGTGGAAATTACACATACAGAATGTGAGTGATGGTTGGTTGAGGTATAACACCCCTTGCAACACTGTAAAGTCATTTAAGAGGCAGCACCTCTAAATTTTACGTCCATCTCCGATAAGACGAAGATCGGAGCCATGAAAACTCCTAAAAAATCCTGGTGACCCTCCAAAGGTTCAAACCCGGATCCTCCTCAATTGTAGGTGGGCGCTTTACCGCTTCGCCACAGATGTCCCCGAATGTGAATGAGATGATGTGTGAAATAAACAGAATGAAACAGCCCATTGTTCAGAGATGCCATTGGCATTTTGTGTAAATAACTGAAAATTGATCAGATTGCCATTTGCAAATAAAAAGACAATAGATCAAGCAAATGCAGTGCTGAAAACAATTGATGGACACAACAAATATGAGCTTATCTTGAAACACAAATCGGGGGTTGAGAGGCACATTATTATTTTAACTGCAGTCATTCAGTGATATGATTCCACACCTGATTTAACAATAATCATAACGAGATCTAAACCTTAAGAAGTCCTTTTCTCAGAAAAGAATATTTACAGCTACAATAATATGACTCTCAACCCTCGAAATGTGGAAATTCAAGTATAGATTTGAGCAAAAATAACAGAGATAATTTAAAAAACGGCATCTCTGAATGTCTGACTTTTAGTAACAGTGCTCTACTCTGTTATAAGCAGTTGCCGTACCTTTACTTGTCCAGCCTGTGAGAACAGGACAAAATTGACCGACTTCATCGGTTGACCATCTCCTGTAACTTGGCCCTGGAGAGAAGGAAAGATGAAAGTTTACACCACAATCATTCTTTAATTTTACAATATTCTTTCATAATCATCAAAGCTTTTCTTCATACAGGTGAAATTAGAACTGAACAAGAAAAATGGATGTCTTGAGCAAGTCTGTTGGAAGGGCAACATTCTACACTAACTTCTGAAATGCATATTAAACATACAGTAGATGTGTTGCGTACATAGAAGGGGCAAGGGCTCGTAAAATAGCAGATGATCAGTGCCAAGCTTGACCACTACCCTTGAATGCGTCGTACCCACTTCTGACAGTGTAAAGCCTGATAACTTTTATGGCATGCCAGATGCTCATCAGCAAACAAGAGAAGCCATCTACAACTTCATCAACCTCCTCCTACTTATCCACATCTCAATACTGTGTATAAAATACAGAGTTGCCTACTTTCAAAATGAATTTTTAGTGAGATTTTATAAAATTTTTAGTGAGATTCTCCTTTTTTTAGTG